>CAKAJI010000951.1:0-142818 GCA_916610255.1 Lasioglossum lativentre | reverse complement strand
AAAATACCTTATAATATAACGTAATATGCAGTGTATCATTGAAAATACCTTATAGTATATAGTAGTTTACCATTGCAAATACCTTATAATATAACGTAATATGCAGTGTATCATTGAAAATACCTTATAATATAACGTAATATGCAGTGTATCATTGAAAATAGCTTATAATATAACGTAATATGCAGTGTATCATTGAAAATACCTTATAATATAACGTAACATGCAGTGTATCATTGAAAATACCTTATAATATATAGTAGTTTACCATTGCAAATACCTTATAATATAACGTAATATGCAGTGTATCATTGAAAATACCTTATAATATAACGTAATATGCAGTGTATCATTGAAAATACCTTATAATATAACGTAATATGCAGTGTATCATTGAAAATACCTTATAATATAACGTAATATGCAGTGTATCATTGAAAATACCTTATAATATATCGTAATTTGTAGTGTATCATTGAAAATACCTTATAATATAACGTAATATGCAGTGTATCATTGAAAATACCTTATAATATATGGTAATTTGTAGTGTATCAATGAAAATACCTTATAATATATAGTAGTTTATCATTGAAAATACCTTATAATATATAGTAGTTTATCATTGAAAATACCTTATAATATATAGTAGTTTATCATTGAAAATACCTTATAATATATAGTAGTTTATCATTGAAAATACCTTATAATATAACGTAATATTTGCAGTGTATCATTGAAAATACCTTATAATATATAGTAGTTTATCATTGAAAATGCCTTATGATATAACGCAATATGCAGTGTATCATTGAAAATACCTTATAATATAACGTAATATACAGTGTATCAATGAAAATACCTTATAATATATGGTAATTTGTAGTGTATCAATGAAAATACCTTATAATATAACGTAATATGCAGTGTATCATTGAAAATACCTTATAATATAACGTAATATGCAGTGTATCATTGAAAATACCTTATAATATAACGTAATATGCAGTGTATCATTGAAAATACCTTATAATATATCGTAATTTGTAGTGTATCATTGAAAATACCTTATAATATAACGTAATATGCAGTGTATCATTGAAAATACCTTATAATATACGGTAATTTGTTGTGTATCAATGAAAATACCTTATAATATAACGTAATATGCAGTGTATCATTGAAAATACCTTATAATATAACGTAATATGCAGTGTATCATTGAAAATACCTTATAATATATAGTAGTTTATCATTGAAAATACCTTATAATATATAGTAGTTTATCATTGAAAATACCTTATAATATAACGTAATATGTAGTGTATCATTGAAAATACCTTATAATATATAGTAGTTTATCATTGAAAATACCTTATAATATAACGTAATATTTGCAGTGTATCATTGAAAATACCTTATAATATATAGTAGTTTATCATTGAAAATGCCTTATGATATAACGTAATATGCAGTGTATCATTGAAAATACCTTATGATATATCGTAATTTGTAGCGTATCATTGAAAATACCTTATAATATATCGTAATATGCAGTGTATCATTGAAAATACCTTATAATATAACGTAATATGCAGTGTATCATTGAAAATAGCTTATAATATAACGTAATATGCAGTGTATCATTGAAAATACCTTATAATATAACGTAACATGCCGTGTATCATTGAAAATACCTTATAATATAACGTAATATGCAGTGTATCATTGAAAATACCTTATAATATAACGTAATATGCAGTGTATCACTGAAAATACCTTATAATAAATAGTAGTTTACCATTGAAAATACCTTATAAGATAACGTAATATGCTGTGTATCATTGAAAGTACCTTATAATATATAGTAATTTGTAGCGTATCATTGAAAATACCTTATAATATATCGTAATATGCAGTGTATCATTGAAAATACCTTATAATATAACGTAATATGCAGTGTATCATTGAAAATACCTTATAATATATCGTAATTTGTAGTGTATCATTGAAAATACCTTATAATATAACGTAATATGCAGTGTATCATTGAAAATACCTTATAATATAACGTAACATGCAGTGTATCATTGAAAATACCTTATAATATAACGTAATATGCAGTGTATCATTGAAAATACCTTATAATATAACGTAATATGCAGTGTATCACTGAAAATACCTTATAATAAATAGTAGTTTACCATTGAAAATACCTTATAAGATAACGTAATATGCTGTGTATCATTGAAAGTACCTTATAATATAACGTAATATTTGCAGTGTATCATTGAAAATACCTTATAATATATAGTAGTTTATCATTGAAAATGCCTTATGATATAACGTAATATGCAGTGTATCATTGAAAATACCTTATGATATATCGTAATTTGTAGCGTATCATTGAAAATACCTTATAATATATCGTAATATGCAGTGTATCATTGAAAATACCTTATAATATAACGTAATATGCAGTGTATCATTGAAAATACCTTATAATATATCGTAATTTGTAGTGTATCATTGAAAATACCTTATAATATAACGTAATATGCAGTGTATCATTGAAAATACCTTATAATATAACGTAACATGCAGTGTATCATTGAAAATACCTTATAATATAACGTAATATGCAGTGTATCATTGAAAATACCTTATAATATAACGTAATATGCAGTGTATCACTGAAAATACCTTATAATAAATAGTAGTTTACCATTGAAAATACCTTATAATATAACGTAATATGCAGTGTATCATTGAAAGTACCTTATAATATATAGTAGTTTATCATTGAAAATACCTTATAATATATAGTAGTTTATCATTGAAAATACCTTATAATATATAGTAGTTTATCATTGAAAATACCTTATATTATAACGTAATATTTGCAGTGTATCATTGAAAATACCTTATAATATATAGTAGTTTATCATTGAAAATGCCTTATGATATAACGTAATATGCAGTGTATCATTGAAAATACCTTATGATATATCGTAATATGCAGTGTATCATTGAAAATACCTTATAATATAACGTAATATGCAGTGTATCATTGAAAATACCTTATAATATATCGTAATTTGTAGTGTATCATTGAAAATACCTTATAATATAACGTAATATGCAGTGTATCATTGAAAATACCTTATAATATAACGTAACATGCAGTGTATCATTGAAAATACCTTATAATATAACGTAATATGCAGTGTATCATTGAAAATACCTTATAATATAACGTAATATGCAGTGTATCACTGAAAATACCTTATAATAAATAGTAGTTTACCATTGAAAATACCTTATAAGATAACGTAATATGCTGTGTATCATTGAAAGTACCTTATAATATATAGTAGTTTATCATTGAAAATACCTTATAATATATAGTAGTTTATCATTGAAAATACCTTATAATATATAGTAGTTTATCATTGAAAATACCTTATATTATAACGTAATATTTGCAGTGTATCATTGAAAATACCTTATAATATATAGTAGTTTATCATTGAAAATGCCTTATGATATAACGTAATATGCAGTGTATCATTGAAAATACCTTATGATATATCGTAATTTGTAGCGTATCATTGAAAATACCTTATAATATATCGTAATATGCAGTGTATCATTGAAAATACCTTATGATATAACGTAATATGCAGTGTATCACTGAAAATACCTTATAATAAATAGTAGTTTACCATTGAAAATACCTTATAAGATAACGTAATATGCTGTGTATCATTGAAAATACCTTATAATATATAGTAGTTTATCATTGAAAATACCTTATAATATATAGTAGTTTATCATTGAAACTACCTTATAATATATAGTAGTTTATCATTGAAAATACCTTATAATATAACGTAATATTTGCAGTGTATCATTGAAAATACCTTATAATATATAGTAGTTTATCATTGAAAATGCCTTATGATATAACGTAATATGCAGTGTATCATTGAAAATACCTTATAATATATCGTAATTTGTAGCGTATCATTGAAAATACCTTATAATATATCGTAATATGCAGTGTATCATTGAAAATACCTTATAATATAACGTAATAGGCAGTGTATCATTGAAAATACCTTATAATATATTGTTGTTTAGCATTGAAAATACCTTATAATATAACGTAATATGCAGTGTATCATTGAAAATACCTTATAATATAACGTAATATGCAGTGTATCATTGAAAATACCTTATAATATATCGTAATTTGTAGTGTATCAATGAAAATACCTTATAATATAACGTAATATGCAGTGTATCATTGAAAATACCTTATAATATAACGTAATATGCAGTGTATCTTTGAAAATACCTTATAGTATATAGTAGTTTACCATTGCAAATACCTTATAATATAACGTAATATGCAGTGTATCATTGAAAATAGCTTATAATATAACGTAATATGCAGTGTATCATTGAAAATACCTTATAATATAACGTAACATGCAGTGTATCATTGAAAATACCTTATGATATATCGTAATTTGTAGCGTATCATTGAAAATACCTTATAATATATCGTAATATGCAGTGTATCATTGAAAATACCTTATAATATAACTTAATATGCAGTGTATCATTGAAAATAGCTTATAATATAACGTAATATGCAGTGTATCATTGAAAATAGCTTCTAATATAACGTAATATGCAGTGTATCATTGAAAATACCTTATAATATAACGTAATATGCAGTGTCTCATTGAAAATACCTTATAATATAACGTAATATGCAGTGTATCATTGAAAATACCTTATAATATAACGTAATATGCAGTGTATCATTGAAAATACCTTATAATATATGGTAATTTGTAGTGTATCAATGAAAATACCTTATAATATATAGTAGTTTATCATTGAAAATACCTTATAATATATAGTAGTTTATCATTGAAAATACCTTATAATATATAGTAGTTTATCATTGAAAATACCTTATAATATAACGTAATATTTGCAGTGTATCATTGAAAATACCTTATAATATATAGTAGTTTATCATTGAAAATGCCTTATGATATAACGTAATATGCAGTGTATCATTGAAAATACCTTATAATATAACGTAATATACAGTGTATCATTGAAAATACCTTATAATATATGGTAATTTGTAGTGTATCAATGAAAATACCTTATAATATAACGTAATATGCAGTGTATCATTGAAAATACCTTATAATATAACGTAATATGCAGTGTATCATTGAAAATACCTTATAATATAACGTAATATGCAGTGTATCATTGAAAATACCTTATAATATATCGTAATTTGTAGTGTATCATTGAAAATACCTTATAATATAACGTAATATGCAGTGTATCATTGAAAATACCTTATAATATATGGTAATTTGTTGTGTATCAATGAAAATACCTTATAATATAACGTAATATGCAGTGTATCATTGAAAATACCTTATAATATAACGTAATATGCAGTGTATCATTGAAAATACCTTATAATATATAGTAGTTTATCATTGAAAATACCTTATAATATATAGTAGTTTATCATTGAAAATACCTTATAATATAACGTAATATTTGCAGTGTATCATTGAAAATACCTTATAATATATAGTAGTTTATCATTGAAAATACCTTATAATATAACGTAATATTTGCAGTGTATCATTGAAAATACCTTATAATATATAGTAGTTTATCATTGAAAATGCCTTATAATATAACGTAATATTTGCAGTGTATCATTGAAAATACCTTATAATATATAGTAGTTTATCATTGAAAATGCCTTATGATATAACGTAATATGCAGTGTATCATTGAAAATACCTTATGATATATCGTAATTTGTAGCGTATCATTGAAAATACCTTATAATATATCGTAATATGCAGTGTATCATTGAAAATACCTTATAATATAACGTAATAGGCAGTGTATCATTGAAAATACCTTATAATATATTGTTGTTTAGCATTGAAAATACCTTATAATATAACGTAATATGCAGTGTATCATTGAAAATACCTTATAATATAACGTAATATGCAGTGTATCTTTGAAAATACCTTATAGTATATAGTAGTTTACCATTGCAAATACCTTATAATATAACGTAATATGCAGTGTATCATTGAAAATAGCTTATAATATAACGTAATATGCAGTGTATCATTGAAAATACCTTATAATATAACGTAACATGCAGTGTATCATTGAAAATACCTTATGATATATCGTAATTTGTAGCGTATCATTGAAAATACCTTATAATATATCGTAATATGCAGTGTATCATTGAAAATACCTTATAATATAACTTAATATGCAGTGTATCATTGAAAATAGCTTATAATATAACGTAATATGCAGTGTATCATTGAAAATAGCTTCTAATATAACGTAATATGCAGTGTATCATTGAAAATACCTTATAATATAACGTAATATGCAGTGTCTCATTGAAAATACCTTATAATATAACGTAATATGCAGTGTATCATTGAAAATACCTTATAATATAACGTAATATGCAGTGTATCATTGAAAATACCTTATAATATATGGTAATTTGTAGTGTATCAATGAAAATACCTTATAATATATAGTAGTTTATCATTGAAAATACCTTATAATATATAGTAGTTTATCATTGAAAATACCTTATAATATATAGTAGTTTATCATTGAAAATACCTTATAATATAACGTAATATTTGCAGTGTATCATTGAAAATACCTTATAATATATAGTAGTTTATCATTGAAAATGCCTTATGATATAACGTAATATGCAGTGTATCATTGAAAATACCTTATAATATAACGTAATATACAGTGTATCATTGAAAATACCTTATAATATATGGTAATTTGTAGTGTATCAATGAAAATACCTTATAATATAACGTAATATGCAGTGTATCATTGAAAATACCTTATAATATAACGTAATATGCAGTGTATCATTGAAAATACCTTATAATATAACGTAATATGCAGTGTATCATTGAAAATACCTTATAATATATCGTAATTTGTAGTGTATCATTGAAAATACCTTATAATATAACGTAATATGCAGTGTATCATTGAAAATACCTTATAATATATGGTAATTTGTTGTGTATCAATGAAAATACCTTATAATATAACGTAATATGCAGTGTATCATTGAAAATACCTTATAATATAACGTAATATGCAGTGTATCATTGAAAATACCTTATAATATATAGTAGTTTATCATTGAAAATACCTTATAATATATAGTAGTTTATCATTGAAAATACCTTATAATATAACGTAATATTTGCAGTGTATCATTGAAAATACCTTATAATATATAGTAGTTTATCATTGAAAATACCTTATAATATAACGTAATATTTGCAGTGTATCATTGAAAATACCTTATAATATATAGTAGTTTATCATTGAAAATGCCTTATGATATAACGTAATATGCAGTGTATCATTGAAAATACCTTATGATATATCGTAATTTGTAGCGTATCATTGAAAATACCTTATAATATATCGTAATATGCAGTGTATCATTGAAAATACCTTATAATATAACGTAATATGCAGTGTATCATTGAAAATAGCTTATAATATAACGTAATATGCAGTGTATCATTGAAAATACCTTATAATATAACGTAACATGCAGTGTATCATTGAAAATACCTTATAATATAACGTAATATGCAGTGTATCATTGAAAATACCTTATAATATAACGTAATATGCAGTGTATCACTGAAAATACCTTATAATAAATAGTAGTTTACCATTGAAAATACCTTATAAGATAACGTAATATGCTGTGTATCATTGAAAGTACCTTATAATATATAGTAGTTTATCATTGAAAATACCTTATAATATATAGTAGTTTATCATTGAAAATACCTTATAATATATAGTAGTTTATCATTGAAAATACCTTATAATATAACGTAATATTTGCAGTGTATCATTGAAAATACCTTATAATATATAGTAGTTTATCATTGAAAATGCCTTATGATATAACGTAATATGCAGTGTATCATTGAAAATACCTTATGATATATCGTAATTTGTAGCGTATCATTGAAAATACCTTATAATATATCGTAATATGCAGTGTATCATTGAAAATACCTTATAATATAACGTAATATGCAGTGTATCATTGAAAATACCTTATAATATATCGTAATTTGTAGTGTATCATTGAAAATACCTTATAATATAACGTAATATGCAGTGTATCATTGAAAATACCTTATAATATATGGTAATTTGTAGTGTATCAATGAAAATACCTTATAATATAACGTAATATGCAGTGTATCATTGAAAATACCTTATAATATAACGTAATATGCAGTGTATCATTGAAAATACCTTATAGTATATAGTAGTTTACCATTGCAAATACCTTATAATATAACGTAATATGCAGTGTATCATTGAAAATAGCTTATAATATAACGTAATATGCAGTGTATCATTGAAAATACCTTATAATATAACGCAATATGCAGTGTATCATTGAAAATACCTTATGATATAACGTAATATGCAGTGTATCACTGAAAATACCTTATAATAAATAGTAGTTTACCATTGAAAATACCTTATAAGATAACGTAATATGCTGTGTATCATTGGAAATACCTTATAATATATAGTAGTTTATCATTGAAAATACCTTATAATATATAGTAGTTTATCATTGAAACTACCTTATAATATATAGTAGTTTATCATTGAAAATACCTTATAATATAACGTAATATTTGCAGTGTATCATTGAAAATACCTTATAATATATAGTAGTTTATCATTGAAAATGCCTTATGATATAACGTAATATGCAGTGTATCATTGAAAATACCTTATGATATATCGTAATTTGTATCGTATCATTGAAAATACCTTATAATATATCGTAATATGCAGTGTATCATTGAAAATACCTTATAATATAACGTAATAGGCAGTGTATCATTGAAAATACCTTATAATATATTGATGTTTAGCATTGAAAATACCTTATAATATAACGTAATATGCAGTGTATCATTGAAAATACCTTATAATATAACGTAATATGCAGTGTATCATTGAAAATACCTTATAATATATCGTAATTTGTAGTGTATCAATGAAAATACCTTATAATATAACGTAATATGCAGTGTATCATTGAAAATACCTTATAATATAACGTAATATGCAGTGTATCTTTGAAAATACCTTATAGTATATAGTAGTTTACCATTGCAAATACCTTATAATATAACGTAATATGCAGTGTATCATTGAAAATAGCTTATAATATAACGTAATATGCAGTGTATCATTGAAAATACCTTATAATATAACGTAACATGCAGTGTATCATTGAAAATACCTTATGATATATCGTAATTTGTAGCGTATCATTGAAAATACCTTATAATATATCGTAATATGCAGTGTATCATTGAAAATACCTTATAATATAACGTAATATGCAGTGTATCATTGAAAATAGCTTATAATATAACGTAATATGCAGTGTATCATTGAAAATAGCTTCTAATATAACGTAATATGCAGTGTATCATTGAAAATACCTTATAATATAACGTAATATGCAGTGTCTCATTGAAAATACCTTATAATATAACGTAATATGCAGCGTATCATTGAAAATACCTTATAATATAACGTAATATGCAGTGTATCATTGAAAATAGCTTCTAATATAACGTAATATGCAGTGTATCATTGAAAATACCTTATAATATAACGTAACATGCAGTGTATCATTGAAAATACCTTATGATATAACGTAATATGCAGTGTATCACTGAAAATACCTTATAATAAATAGTAGTTTACCATTGAAAATACCTTATAAGATAACGTAATATGCTGTGTATCATTGAAAATACCTTATAATATATAGTAGTTTATCATTGAAAATACCTTATAATATATAGTAGTTTATCATTGAAACTACCTTATAATATATAGTAGTTTATCATTGAAAATACCTTATAATATAACGTAATATTTGCAGTGTATCATTGAAAATACCTTATAATATATAGTAGTTTATCATTGAAAATGCCTTATGATATAACGTAATATGCAGTGTATCATTGAAAATACCTTATGATATATCGTAATTTGTATCGTATCATTGAAAATACCTTATAATATATCGTAATATGCAGTGTATCATTGAAAATACCTTATAATATAACGTAATAGGCAGTGTATCATTGAAAATACCTTATAATATATTGTTGTTTAGCATTGAAAATACCTTATAATATAACGTAATATGCAGTGTATCATTGAAAATACCTTATAATATAACGTAATATGCAGTGTATCATTGAAAATACCTTATAATATATCGTAATTTGTAGTGTATCAATGAAAATACCTTATAATATAACGTAATATGCAGTGTATCATTGAAAATACCTTATAATATATGGTAATTTGTAGTGTATCAATGAAAATACCTTATAATATAACGTAATATGCAGTGTATCATTGAAAATACCTTATAATATAACGTAATATGCAGTGTATCATTGAAAATACCTTATAGTATATAGTAGTTTACCATTGCAAATACCTTATAATATAACGTAATATGCAGTGTATCATTGAAAATAGCTTATAATATAACGTAATATGCAGTGTATCATTGAAAATACCTTATAACATAACGCAATATGCAGTGTATCATTGAAAATACCTTATGATATAACGTAATATGCAGTGTATCACTGAAAATACCTTATAATAAATAGTAGTTTACCATTGAAAATACCTTATAAGATAACGTAATATGCTGTGTATCATTGAAAATACCTTATAATATATAGTAGTTTATCATTGAAAATACCTTATAATATATAGTAGTTTATCATTGAAACTACCTTATAATATATAGTAGTTTATCATTGAAAATACCTTATAATATAACGTAATATTTGCAGTGTATCATTGAAAATACCTTATAATATACAGTAGTTTATCATTGAAAATGCCTTATGATATAACGTAATATGCAGTGTATCATTGAAAATACCTTATGATATATCGTAATTTGTATCGTATCATTGAAAATACCTTATAATATATCGTAATATGCAGTGTATCATTGAAAATACCTTATAATATAACGTAACATGCAGTGTATCATTGAAAATACCTTATAATATATTGTAGTTTAGCATTGAAAATACCTTATAATATAACGTAATATGCAGTGTATCATTGAAAATACCTTATAATATAACGTAATATGCAGTGTATCATTGAAAATACCTTATAGTATATAGTAGTTTACCATTGCAAATACCTTATAATATAACGTAATATGCAGTGTATCATTGAAAATAGCTTATAATATAACGTAATATGCAGTGTATCATTGAAAATACCTTATAATATATGGTAATTTGTAGTGTATCAATGAAAATACCTTATAATATAACGTAATATGCAGTGTATCATTGAAAATACCTTATAATATAACGTAATATGCAGTGTATCATTGAAAATACCTTATAGTATATAGTAGTTTACCATTGCAAATACCTTATAATATAACGTAATATGCAGTGTATCATTGAAAATACCTTATAATATAACGTAATATGCAGTGTATCATTGAAAATACCTTATAATATAACGTAACATGCAGTGTATCATTGAAAATACCTTATAATATAACGTAATATGCAGTGTATCATTGAAAATAGTTTCTAATATAACGTAATATGCAGTGTATCATTGAAAATACCTTATAATATATTGTAGTTTAGCATTGAAAATACCTTATAATATAACGTAATATGCAGTGTATCATTGAAAATACCTTATAATATAACGTAATATGCAGTGTATCATTGAAAATACCTTATAATATATGGTAATTTGTAGTGTATCAATGAAAATACCTTATAATATAACGTAATATGCAGTGTATCATTGAAAATACCTTATAATATAACGTAATATGCAGTGTATCATTGAAAATACCTTATAATATATAGTAGTTTACCATTGCAAATACCTTATAATATAACGTAATATGCAGTGTATCATTGAAAATAGCTTATAATATAACGTAATATGCAGTGTATCATTGAAAATACCTTATAATATATGGTAATTTGTAGTGTATCAATGAAAATACCTTATAATATAACGTAATATGCAGTGTATCATTGAAAATACCTTATAATATAACGTAATATGCAGTGTATCATTGAAAATACCTTATAATATATAGTAGTTTACCATTGCAAATACCTTATAATATAACGTAATATGCAGTGTATCATTGAAAATAGCTTATAATATAACGTAATATGCAGTGTATCATTGAAAATACCTTATAATATAACGTAACATGCCGTGTATCATTGAAAATACCTTATAATATAACGTAATATGCAGTGTATCATTGAAAATACCTTATAATATAACGTAATATGCAGTGTATCATTGAAAATAGCTTATAATATAACGTAATATGCAGTTTATCATTGAAAATACCTTATAATATAACGTAATATGCAGTGTATCATTGAAAATACCTTATAATATAACGTAATATGCAGTGTATCATTGAAAATACCTTATAATATAACGTAATATGCAGTGTATCATTGAAAATACCTTATAATATATCGTAATTTGTAGTGTATCATTGAAAATACCTTATAATATAACGTAATATGCAGTGTATCATTGAAAATACCTTATAATATAACGTAATATGCAGTGTATCATTGAAAATACCTTATAATATAACGTAATATGCAGTGTATCAATGAAAATAGCTTATAATATAACGTAATATGCAGTGTATCATTGAAAATACCTTATAATATAACGTAACATGCAGTGTATCATTGAAAATACCTTATAATATATTGTAGTTTAGCATTGAAAATACCTTATAATATAACGTAATATGCAGTGTATCATTGAAAATACCTTATAATATAACGTAATATGCAGTGTATCATTGAAAATACCTTATAGTATATAGTAGTTTACCATTGCAAATACCTTATAATATAACGTAATATGCAGTGTATCATTGAAAATACCTTATAATATAACGTAATATGCAGTGTATCATTGAAAATAGCTTATAATATAACGTAATATGCAGTGTATCATTGAAAATACCTTATAATATAACGTAACATGCAGTGTATCATTGAAAATAGCTTATAATATAACGTAATATGCAGTTTATCATTGAAAATACCTTATAATATAACGTAATATGCAGTGTATCATTGAAAATACCTTATAATATAACGTAATATGCAGTGTATCATTGAAAATACCTTATAATATATCGTAATTTGTAGTGTATCATTGAAAATACCTTATAATATAACGTAATATGCAGTGTATCATTGAAAATACCTTATAATATAACGTAATATGCAGTGTATCATTGAAAATACCTTATAATATAACGTAATATGCAGTGTATCATTGAAAATAGCTTATAATATAACGTAATATGCAGTGTATCATTGAAAATACCTTATAATATAACGTAACATGCAGTGTATCATTGAAAATACCTTATAATATATTGTAGTTTAGCATTGAAAATACCTTATAATATAACGTAATATGCAGTGTATCATTGAAAATACCTTATAATATAACGTAATATGCAGTGTATCATTGAAAATACCTTATAGTATATAGTAGTTTACCATTGCAAATACCTTATAATATAACGTAATATGCAGTGTATCATTGAAAATACCTTATAATATAACGTAATATGCAGTGTATCATTGAAAATAGCTTATAATATAACGTAATATGCAGTGTATCATTGAAAATACCTTATAATATAACGTAACATGCAGTGTATCATTGAAAATACCTTATAATATAACGTAATATGCAGTGTATCATTGAAAATAGCTTCTAATATAACGTAATATGCAGTGTATCATTGAAAATACCTTATAATATATTGTAGTTTAGCATTGAAAATACCTTATAATATAACGTAATATGCAGTGTATCATTGAAAATACCTTATAATATAACGTAATATGCAGTGTATCATTGAAAATACCTTATAATATATGGTAATTTGTAGTGTATCAATGAAAATACCTTATAATATAACGTAATATGCAGTGTATCATTGAAAATACCTTATAATATAACGTAATATGCAGTGTATCATTGAAAATACCTTATAGTATATAGTAGTTTACCATTGCAAATACCTTATAATATAACGTAATATGCAGTGTATCATTGAAAATAGCTTATAATATAACGTAATATGCAGTGTATCATTGAAAATACCTTATAATATATGATAATTTGTAGTGTATCAATGAAAATACCTTATAATATAACGTAATATGCAGTGTATCATTGAAAATACCTTATAATATAACGTAATATGCAGTGTATCATTGAAAATACCTTATAGTATATAGTAGTTTACCATTGCAAATACCTTATAATATAACGTAATATGCAGTGTATCATTGAAAATACCTTATAATATATGGTAATTTGTAGTGTATCAATGAAAATACCTTATAATATAACGTAATATGCAGTGTATCATTGAAAATACCTTATAATATAACGTAATATGCAGTGTATCATTGAAAATACCTTATGATGTAACGTAATATGCGGTGTATCATTGAAAATACTTTATAATATATGGTAATTTGTAGTGTATCAATGAAAATACCTTATAATATAACGTAATATGCAGTGTATCATTGAAAATACCTTATAATATAACGTAATATGCAGTGTATCATTGAAAATAGCTTCTAATATAACGTAATATGCAGTGTATCATTGAAAATACCTTATAATATAACGTAATATGCAGTGTATCATTGAAAATACCTTATAATATAACGTAATATGCAGTGTATCATTGAAAATAGCTTATAATATAACGTAATATGCAGTGTATCATTGAAAATACCTTATAATATAACGTAACATGCCGTGTATCATTGAAAATACCTTATAATATAACGTACTATGCAGTGTATCATTGAAAATACCTTATAGTATATAGTAGTTTACCATTGCAAATACCTTATAATATAACGTAACATGCAGTGTATCATTGAAAATACCTTATAATATATTGTAGTTTAGCATTGAAAATACCTTATAATATAACGTAATATGCAGTGTATCATTGAAAATACCTTATAATATAACGTAATATGCAGTGTATCATTGAAAATACCTTATAGTATATAGTAGTTTACCATTGCAAATACCTTATAATATAACGTAATATGCAGTGTATCATTGAAAATACCTTATAATATAACGTAATATGCAGTGTATCATTGAAAATAGCTTATAATATAACGTAATATGCAGTGTATCATTGAAAATACCTTATAATATAACGTAATATGCAGTGTATCATTGAAAATACCTTATAATATAACGTAATATGCAGTGTATCATTGAAAATAGCTTATAATATAACGTAATATGCAGTGTATCATTGAAAATACCTTATAATATATGGTAATTTGTAGTGTATCAATGAAAATACCTTATAATATAACGTAATATGCAGTGTATCATTGAAAATACCTTATAATATAACGTAATATGCAGTGTATCATTGAAAATACCTTATAGTATATAGTAGTTTACCATTGCAAATACCTTATAATATAACGTAATATGCAGTGTATCATTGAAAATAGCTTATAATATAACGTAATATGCAGTGTATCATTGAAAATACCTTATAATATAACGTAACATGCCGTGTATCATTGAAAATACCTTATAATATAACGTAATATGCAGTGTAGCATTGAAAATACCTTATAATATAACGTAATATGCAGTGTATCATTGAAAATAGATTATAATATAACGTAATATGCAGTTTATCATTGAAAATACCTTATAATATAACGTAATATGCAGTGTATCATTGAAAATACCTTATAATATAACGTAATATGCAGTGTATCATTGAAAATACCTTATAATATATCGTAATTTGTAGTGTATCATTGAAAATACCTTATAATATAACGTAATATGCAGTGTATCATTGAAAATAGCTTCTAATATAACGTAATATGCAGTGTATCATTGAAAATACCTTATAATATATTGTAGTTTAGCATTGAAAATACCTTATAATATAACGTAATATGCAGTGTATCATTGAAAATACCTTATAATATAACGTAATATGCAGTGTATCATTGAAAATAGCTTATAATATAACGTAATATGCAGTGTATCATTGAAAATACCTTATAATATATGGTAATTTGTAGTGTATCAATGAAAATACCTTATAATATAACGTAATATGCAGTGTATCATTGAAAATACCTTATAATATAACGTAATATGCAGTGTATCATTGAAAATACCTTATAATATAACGTAATATGCAGTGTATCATTGAAAATAGCTTATAATATAACGTAATATGCAGTGTATCATTGAAAATACCTTATAATATATGGTAATTTGTAGTGTATCAATGAAAATACCTTATAATATAACGTAATATGCAGTGTATCATTGAAAATACCTTATAATATAACGTAATATGCAGTGTATCATTGAAAATACCTTATAGTATATAGTAGTTTACCATTGCAAATACCTTATAATATAACGTAATATGCAGTGTATCATTGAAAATAGCTTATAATATAACGTAATATGCAGTGTATCATTGAAAATACCTTATAATATAACGTAACATGCCGTGTATCATTGAAAATACCTTATAATATAACGTAATATGCAGTGTAGCATTGAAAATACCTTATAATATAACGTAATATGCAGTGTATCATTGAAAATAGCTTATAATATAACGTAATATGCAGTTTATCATTGAAAATACCTTATAATATAACGTAATATGCAGTGTATCATTGAAAATACCTTATAATATAACGTAATATGCAGTGTATCATTGAAAATACCTTATAATATATCGTAATTTGTAGTGTATCATTGAAAATACCTTATAATATAACGTAATATGCAGTGTATCATTGAAAATAGCTTCTAATATAACGTAATATGCAGTGTATCATTGAAAATACCTTATAATATATTGTAGTTTAGCATTGAAAATACCTTATAATATAACGTAATATGCAGTGTATCATTGAAAATACCTTATAATATAACGTAATATGCAGTGTATCATTGAAAATAGCTTATAATATAACGTAATATGCAGTGTATCATTGAAAATACCTTATAATATATGGTAATTTGTAGTGTATCAATGAAAATACCTTATAATATAACGTAATATGCAGTGTATCATTGAAAATACCTTATAATATAACGTAATATGCAGTGTATCATTGAAAATACCTTATAATATAACGTAATATGCAGTGTATCATTGAAAATACCTTATAGTATATAGTAGTTTACCATTGCAAATACCTTATAATATAACGTAACATGCAGTGTATCATTGAAAATACCTTATAATATATTGTAGTTTAGCATTGAAAATACCTTATAATATAACGTAATATGCAGTGTATCATTGAAAATACCTTATAATATAACGTAATATGCAGTGTATCATTGAAAATACCTTATAGTATATAGTAGTTTACCATTGCAAATACCTTATAATATAACGTAATATGCAGTGTATCATTGAAAATACCTTATAATATAACGTAATATGCAGTGTATCATTGAAAATAGCTTATAATATAACGTAATATGCAGTGTATCATTGAAAATACCTTATAATATAACGTAACATGCAGTGTATCATTGAAAATACCTTATAATATAACGTAATATGCAGTGTATCATTGAAAATAGCTTCTAATATAACGTAATATGCAGTGTATCATTGAAAATACCTTATAATATATTGTAGTTTAGCATTGAAAATACCTTATAATATAACGTAATATGCAGTGTATCATTGAAAATACCTTATAATATAACGTAATATGCAGTGTATCATTGAAAATACCTTATAATATAACGTAATATGCAGTGTATCATTGAAAATACCTTATAATATATGGTAATTTGTAGTGTATCAATGAAAATACCTTATAATATAACGTAATATGCAGTGTATCATTGAAAATACCTTATAATATAACGTAATATGCAGTGTATCATTGAAAATACCTTATAGTATATAGTAGTTTACCATTGCAAATACCTTATAATATAACGTAATATGCAGTGTATCATTGAAAATAGCTTATAATATAACGTAATATGCAGTGTATCATTGAAAATACCTTATAATATAACGTAACATGCCGTGTATCATTGAAAATACCTTATAATATAACGTAATATGCAGTGTAGCATTGAAAATACCTTATAATATAACGTAATATGCAGTGTATCATTGAAAATAGCTTATAATATAACGTAATATGCAGTTTATCATTGAAAATACCTTATAATATAACGTAATATGCAGTGTATCATTGAAAATACCTTATAATATAACGTAATATGCAGTGTATCATTGAAAATACCTTATAATATATCGTAATTTGTAGTGTATCATTGAAAATACCTTATAATATAACGTAATATGCAGTGTATCATTGAAAATACCTTATAATATAACGTAATATGCAGTGTATCATTGAAAATACCTTATAATATAACGTAATATGCAGTGTATCATTGAAAATAGCTTATAATATAACGTAATATGCAGTGTATCATTGAAAATACCTTATAATATAACGTAACATGCAGTGTATCATTGAAAATACCTTATAATATATTGTAGTTTAGCATTGAAAATACCTTATAATATAACGTAATATGCAGTGTATCATTGAAAATACCTTATAATATAACGTAATATGCAGTGTATCATTGAAAATACCTTATAGTATATAGTAGTTTACCATTGCAAATACCTTATAATATAACGTAATATGCAGTGTATCATTGAAAATACCTTATAATATAACGTAATATGCAGTGTATCATTGAAAATACCTTATAATATAACGTAATATGCAGTGTATCATTGAAAATACCTTATAATATAACGTAATATGCAGTGTATCATTGAAAATAGCTTATAATATAACGTAATATGCAGTGTATCATTGAAAATACCTTATAATATAACGTAACATGCAGTGTATCATTGAAAATACCTTATAATATATTGTAGTTTAGCATTGAAAATACCTTATAATATAACGTAATATGCAGTGTATCATTGAAAATACCTTATAATATAACGTAATATGCAGTGTATCATTGAAAATACCTTATAGTATATAGTAGTTTACCATTGCAAATACCTTATAATATAACGTAATATGCAGTGTATCATTGAAAATACCTTATAATATAACGTAATATGCAGTGTATCATTGAAAATAGCTTATAATATAACGTAATATGCAGTGTATCATTGAAAATACCTTATAATATAACGTAACATGCAGTGTATCATTGAAAATACCTTATAATATAACGTAATATGCAGTGTATCATTGAAAATAGCTTCTAATATAACGTAATATGCAGTGTATCATTGAAAATACCTTATAATATATTGTAGTTTAGCATTGAAAATACCTTATAATATAACGTAATATGCAGTGTATCATTGAAAATACCTTATAATATAACGTAATATGCAGTGTATCATTGAAAATAGCTTATAATATAACGTAATATGCAGTTTATCATTGAAAATACCTTATAATATAACGTAATATGCAGTGTATCATTGAAAATACCTTATAATATAACGTAATATGCAGTGTATCATTGAAAATACCTTATAATATATCGTAATTTGTAGTGTATCATTGAAAATACCTTATAATATAACGTAATATGCAGTGTATCATTGAAAATACCTTATAATATAACGTAATATGCAGTGTATCATTGAAAATACCTTATAATATAACGTAATATGCAGTGTATCATTGAAAATAGCTTATAATATAAGGTAATATGCAGTGTATCATTGAAAATACCTTATAATATAACGTAACATGCAGTGTATCATTGAAAATACCTTATAATATATTGTAGTTTAGCATTGAAAATACCTTATAATATAACGTAATATGCAGTGTATCATTGAAAATACCTTATAATATAACGTAATATGCAGTGTATCATTGAAAATACCTTATAGTATATAGTAGTTTACCATTGCAAATACCTTATAATATAACGTAATATGCAGTGTATCATTGAAAATACCTTATAATATAACGTAATATGCAGTGTATCATTGAAAATACCTTATAATATAACGTAATATGCAGTGTATCATTGAAAATACCTTATAATATAACGTAATATGCAGTGTATCATTGAAAATAGCTTATAATATAACGTAATATGCAGTGTATCATTGAAAATACCTTATAATATAACGTAACATGCAGTGTATCATTGAAAATACCTTATAATATATTGTAGTTTAGCATTGAAAATACCTTATAATATAACGTAATATGCAGTGTATCATTGAAAATACCTTATAATATAACGTAATATGCAGTGTATCATTGAAAATACCTTATAGTATATAGTAGTTTACCATTGCAAATACCTTATAATATAACGTAATATGCAGTGTATCATTGAAAATACCTTATAATATAACGTAATATGCAGTGTATCATTGAAAATAGCTTATAATATAACGTAATATGCAGTGTATCATTGAAAATACCTTATAATATAACGTAACATGCAGTGTATCATTGAAAATACCTTATAATATAACGTAATATGCAGTGTATCATTGAAAATAGCTTCTAATATAACGTAATATGCAGTGTATCATTGAAAATACCTTATAATATATTGTAGTTTAGCATTGAAAATACCTTATAATATAACGTAATATGCAGTGTATCATTGAAAATACCTTATAATATAACGTAATATGCAGTGTATCATTGAAAATACCTTATAATATATGGTAATTTGTAGTGTATCAATGAAAATACCTTATAATATAACGTAATATGCAGTGTATCATTGAAAATACCTTATAATATAGCGTAATATGCAGTGTATCATTGAAAATACCTTATAGTATATAGTAGTTTACCATTGCAAATACCTTATAATATAACGTAATATGCAGTGTATCATTGAAAATAGCTTATAATATAACGTAATATGCAGTGTATCATTGAAAATACCTTATAATATATGGTAATTTGTAGTGTATCAATGAAAATACCTTATAATATAACGTAATATGCAGTGTATCATTGAAAATACCTTATAATATAACGTAATATGCAGTGTATCATTGAAAATACCTAATAGTATATAGTAGTTTACCATTGCAAATACCTTATAATATAACGTAATATGCAGTGTATCATTGAAAATAGCTTATAATATAACGTAATATGCAGTGTATCATTGAAAATACCTTATAATATAACGTAACATGCCGTGTATCATTGAAAATACCTTATAATATAACGTAATATGCAGTGTATCATTGAAAATACCTTATAATATAACGTAATATGCAGTGTATCATTGAAAATAGCTTATAATATAACGTAATATGCAGTTTATCATTGAAAATACCTTATAATATAACGTAATATGCAGTGTATCATTGAAAATACCTTATAATATAACGTAATATGCAGTGTATCATTGAAAATACCTTATAATATATGGTAATTTGTAGTGTATCAATGAAAATAGCTTATAATATAACGTAATATGCAGTGTATCATTGAAAATACCTTATAATATAACGTAACATGCAGTGTATCATTGAAAATACCTTATAATATATTGTAGTTTAGCATTGAAAATACCTTATAATATAACGTAATATGCAGTGTATCATTGAAAATACCTTATAATATAACGTAATATGCAGTGTATCATTGAAAATACCTTATAGTATATAGTAGTTTACCATTGCAAATACCTTATAATATAACGTAATATGCAGTGTATCATTGAAAATACCTTATAATATAACGTAATATGCAGTGTATCATTGAAAATAGCTTATAATATAACGTAATATGCAGTTTATCATTGAAAATGCCTTATAATATAACGTAATATGCAGTGCATCATTGAAAATACATTATAATATAACGTAATATGCAGTGTATCAATGAAAATAGCTTATAATATAACGTAATATGCAGTGTATCATTGAAAATACCTTATGATATAACGTAATATGCAGTGTATCATTGAAAATAGCTTCTAATATAACGTAATATGCAGTGTATCATTGAAAATACCTTATAATATATTGTAGTTTAGCATTGAAAATACCTTATAATATAACGTAATATGCAGTGTATCATTGAAAATACCTTATAATATAACGTAATATGCAGTGTATCATTGAAAATACCTTATAATATATGGTAATTTGTAGTGTATCAATGAAAATACCTTATAATATAACGTAATATGCAGTGTATCATTGAAAATACCTTATAATATAACGTAATATGCAGTGTATCATTGAAAATACCTTATAATATATAGTAGTTTACCATTGCAAATACCTTATAATATAACGTAATATGCAGTGTATCATTGAAAATAGCTTATAATATAACGTAATATGCAGTGTATCATTGAAAATACCTTATAATATATGGTAATTTGTAGTGTATCAATGAAAATACCTTATAATATAACGTAATATGCAGTGTATCATTGAAAATACCTTATAATATAACGTAATATGCAGTGTATCATTGAAAATACCTAATAGTATATAGTAGTTTACCATTGCAAATACCTTATAATATAACGTAATATGCAGTGTATCATTGAAAATAGCTTATAATATAACGTAATATGCAGTGTATCATTGAAAATACCTTATAATATAACGTAACATGCCGTGTATCATTGAAAATACCTTATAATATAACGTAATATGCAGTGTATCATTGAAAATACCTTATAATATAACGTAATATGCAGTGTATCATTGAAAATAGCTTATAATATAACGTAATATGCAGTTTATCATTGAAAATACCTTATAATATAACGTAATATGCAGTGTATCATTGAAAATACCTTATAATATAACGTAATATGCAGTGTATCATTGAAAATACCTTATAATATAACGTAATATGCAGTGTATCATTGAAAATACCTTATAATATAACGTAATATGCAGTGTATCATTGAAAATACCTTATAGTATATAGTAGTTTACCATTGCAAATACCTTATAATATAACGTAATATGCAGTGTATCATTGAAAATACCTTATAATATAACGTAATATGCAGTGTATCATTGAAAATAGCTTATAATATATCGTAATTTGTAGTGTATCATTGAAAATACCTTATAATATAACGTAATATGCAGTGTATCATTGAAAATACCTTACAATATATCGTAATTTGTAGTGTATCATTGAAAATGCCTTATAATATAACGTAATATGCAGTGCATCATTGAAAATACATTATAATATAACGTAATATGCAGTGTATCAATGAAAATAGCTTATAATATAACGTAATATGCTGTGTATCATTGAAAATACCTTATAATATATAGTAGTTTATCATTGAAAATACCTTATAATATATAGTAGTTTATCATTGAAACTACCTTATAATATATAGTAGTTTATCATTGAAAATACCTTATAATATAACGTAATATTTGCAGTGTATCATTGAAAATACCTTATAATATATAGTAGTTTATCATTGAAAATACCTTATGATATAACGTAATATGCAGTGTATCAATGAAAATACCTTATAATATAACGTAATCTGCAGTGTATCATTGAAAATACCTTATAATATATGGTAATTTGTAGTGTATCAATGAAAATACCTTATAATATAACGTAATATGCAGTGTATCATTGAAAATACCTTATAATATAACGTAATATGCAGTGTATCATTGAAAATACCTTATAATATATTGTAGTTTAGCATTGAAAATACCTTATAATATAACGTAATATGCAGTGTATCATTGAAAATACCTTATGATATAACGTAATATGCAGTGTATCACTGAAAATACCTTATAATAAATAGTAGTTTACCATTGAAAATACCTTATAAGATAACGTAATATGCTGTGTATCATTGAAAATACCTTATAATATATAGTAGTTTATCATTGAAAATACCTTATAATATATAGTAGTTTATCATTGAAACTACCTTATAATATATAGTAGTTTATCATTGAAAATACCTTATAATATAACGTAATATTTGCAGTGTATCATTGAAAATACCTTATAATATATAGTAGTTTATCATTGAAAATGCCTTATGATATAACGTAATATGCAGTGTATCATTGAAAATACCTTATGATATATCGTAATTTGTAGCGTATCATTGAAAATACCTTATAATATATCGTAATATGCAGTGTATCATTGAAAATACCTTATAATATAACGTAATATGCAGTGTATCATTGAAAATACCTTATAATATAACGTAATATGCAGTGTATCATTGAAAATACCATATAATATATCGTAATTTGTAGTGTATCATTGAAAATACCTTATAATATAACGTAATATACAGTGTATCATTGAAAATACCTTATAATATATGGTAATTTGTAGTGTATCAATGAAAATACCTTATAATATAACGTAATATGCAGTGTATCATTGAAAATACCTTATAATATAACGTAATATGCAGTGTATCATTGAAAATACCTTATAGTATATAGTAGTTTACCATTGCAAATACCTTATAATATAACGTAATATGCAGTGTATCATTGAAAATACCTTATAATATAACGTAATATGCAGTGTATCATTGAAAATAGCTTATAATATAACGTAATATGCAGTGTATCATTGAAAATACCTTATAATATAACGTAACATGCAGTGTATCATTGAAAATACCTTATAATATATTGTAGTTTAGCATTGAAAATACCTTATAATATAACGTAATATGCAGTGTATCATTGAAAATACCTTATAATATAACGTAATATGCAGTGTATCATTGAAAATACCTTATAGTATATAGTAGTTTACCATTGCAAATACCTTATAATATAACGTAATATGCAGTGTATCATTGAAAATAGCTTATAATATAACGTAATATGCAGTGTATCATTGAAAATACCTTATAATATATGGTAATTTGTAGTGTATCAATGAAAATACCTTATAATATATGGTAATTTGTAGTGTATCAATGAAAATACCTTATAATATAACGTAATATGCAGTGTATCATTGAAAATACGTTATAATATAACGTAACATGCAGTGTATCATTGAAAATACCTTATAATATATTGTAGTTTAGCATTGAAAATACCTTATAATATAACGTAATATGCAGTGTATCATTGAAAATACCTTATAATATAACGTAATATGCAGTGTATCATTGAAAATACCTTATAATATATGGTAATTTGTAGTGTATCAATGAAAATACCTTATAATATAACGTAATATGCAGTGTATCATTGAAAATACCTTATAATATAACGCAATATGCAGTGTATCATTGAAAATACCTTATGATATAACGTAATATGCAGTGTATCACTGAAAATACCTTATAATAAATAGTAGTTTACCATTGAAAATACCTTATAATATATAGTAGTTTATCATTGAAAATACCTTATAATATATAGTAGTTTATCATTGAAAATACCTTATAATATAACGTAATATTTGCAGTGTATCATTGAAAATACCTTATAATATATAGTAGTTTATCATTGAAAATGCCTTATGATATAACGTAATATGCAGTGTATCATTGAAAATACCTTATGATATATCGTAATTTGTAGCGTATCATTGAAAATACCTTATAATATATCGTAATATGCAGTGTATCATTGAAAATACCTTATAATATAACGTAATATGCAGTGTATCATTGAAAATAGCTTATAATATATCGTAATTTATAGTGTATCATTGAAAATACCTTATAATATAACGTAATATGCAGTGTATCATTGAAAATACCTTACAATATATCGTAATTTGTAGTGTATCATTGAAAATGCCTTATAATATAACGTAATATGCAGTGCATCATTGAAAATACATTATAATATAACGTAATATGCAGTGTATCAATGAAAATAGCTTATAATATAACGTAATATGCAGTGTATCATTGAAAATACCTTATGATATAACGTAATATGCAGTGTATCAATGAAAATACCTTATAATATAACGTAATCTGCAGTGTATCATTGAAAATACCTTATAATATATGGTAATTTGTAGTGTATCAATGAAAATACCTTATAATATAACGTAATATGCAGTGTATCATTGAAAATACCTTATAATATAACGTAATATGCAGTGTATCATTGAAAATACCTTATAATATATTGTAGTTTAGCATTGAAAATACCTTATAATATAACGTAATATGCAGTGTATCATTGAAAATACCTTATAATATATGGTAATTTGTAGTGTATCAATGAAAATACCTTATAATATAACGTAATGTGCAGTGTATCATTGAAAATACCTTATAATATAACGTAACATGCAGTGTATCGTTGAAATTACCTTATAATATATTGTAGTTTAGCATTGAAAATACCTTATAATATAACGTAATATGCAGTGTATCATTGAAAATACCTTATAATATAACGTAATATGCAGTGTATCATTGAAAATACCTTATAGTATATAGTAGTTTACCATTGCAAATACCTTATAATATAACGCAATATGCAGTGTATCATTGAAAATACCTTATGATATAACGTAATATGCAGTGTATCACTGAAAATACCTTATAATAAATAGTAGTTTACCATTGAAAATACCTTATAAGATAACGTAATATGCTGTGTATCATTGAAAATACCTTATAATATATAGTAGTTTATCATTGAAAATACCTTATAATATATAGTAGTTTATCATTGAAACTACCTTATAATATATAGTAGTTTATCATTGAAAATACCTTATAATATAACGTAATATTTGCAGTGTATCATTGAAAATACCTTATAATATATAGTAGTTTATCATTGAAAATGCCTTATGATATAACGTAATATGCAGTGTATCATTGAAAATACCTTATAATATATCGTAATTTGTAGCGTATCATTGAAAATACCTTATAATATATCGTAATATGCAGTGTATCATTGAAAATACCTTATAATATAACGTAATATGCAGTGTATCATTGAAAATACCTTATAATATATGGTAATTTGTAGTGTATCAATGAAAATACCTTATAATATAACGTAATATGCAGTGTATCATTGAAAATACCTTATAATATAACGTAATATGCAGTGTATCATTGAAAATACCTTATAGTATATAGTAGTTTACCATTGCAAATACCTTATAATATAACGTAATATGCAGTGTATCATTGAAAATAGCTTATAATATAACGTAATATGCAGTGTATCATTGAAAATACCTTATAATATAACGCAATATGCAGTGTATCATTGAAAATACCTTATGATATAACGTAATATGCAGTGTATCACTGAAAATACCTTATAATAAATATTAGTTTACCATTGAAAATACCTTATAATATATAGTAGTTTATCATTGAAAATACCTTATAATATATAGTAGTTTATCATTGAAAATACCTTATAATATAACGTAATATTTGCAGTGTATCATTGAAAATACCTTATAATATATAGTAGTTTATCATTGAAAATGCCTTATGATATAACGTAATATGCAGTGTATCATTGAAAATACCTTATGATATATCGTAATTTGTAGCGTATCATTGAAAATACCTTATAATATATCGTAATATGCAGTGTATCATTGAAAATACCTTATAATATAACGTAATATGCAGTGTATCATTGAAAATAGCTTATAATATATCGTAATTTGTACTGTATCATTGAAAATACCTTATAATATAACGTAATATGCAGTGTATCATTGAAAATACCTTACAATATATCGTAATTTGTAGTGTATCATTGAAAATGCCTTATAATATAACGTAATATGCAGTGCATCATTGAAAATACATTATAATATAACGTAATATGCAGTGTATCAATGAAAATAGCTTATAATATAACGTAATATGCAGTGTATCATTGAAAATACCTTATGATATAACGTAATATGCAGTGTATCAATGAAAATACCTTATAATATAACGTAATCTGCAGTGTATCATTGAAAATACCTTATAATATATGGTAATTTGTAGTGTATCAATGAAAATACCTTATAATATAACGTAATATGCAGTGTATCATTGAAAATACCTTATAATATAACGTAATATGCAGTGTATCATTGAAAATACCTTATAATATATTGTAGTTTAGCATTGAAAATACCTTATAATATAACGTAATATGCAGTGTATCATTGAAAATACCTTATAATATATGGTAATTTGTAGTGTATCAATGAAAATACCTTATAATATAACGTAATGTGCAGTGTATCATTGAAAATACCTTATAATATAACGTAACATGCAGTGTATCGTTGAAATTACCTTATAATATATTGTAGTTTAGCATTGAAAATACCTTATAATATAACGTAATATGCAGTGTATCACTGAAAATACCTTATAATATAACGTAATATGCAGTGTATCATTGAAAATACCTTATAGTATATAGTAGTTTACCATTGCAAATACCTTATAATATAACGTAATATGCAGTGTATCATTGAAAATAGCTTTTAATATAACGTAATATGCAGTGTATCATTGAAAATACCTTATAATATAACGCAATATGCAGTGTATCATTGAAAATACCTTATGATATAACGTAATATGCAGTGTATCACTGAAAATACCTTATAATAAATAGTAGTTTACCATTGAAAATACCTTATAAGATAACGTAATACGCTGTGTATCATTGAAAATACCTTATAATATATAGTAGTTTATCATAGAAAATACCTTATAATATATAGTAGTTTATCATTGAAAATACCTTATAATATATAGTAGTTTACCATTGCAAATACCTTATAATATAACGTAATATGCAGTGTATCATTGAAAATACCTTATAATATAACGTAACATGCAGTGTATCATTGAAAATACCTTATAATATAACGTAATATGCAGTGTATCAATGAAAATACCTTATAATATAACGTAATATGCAGTGTATCATTCAAAATACCTTATAATATAACGTAATATGCAGTGTATCATTGAAAATACCTTATAGTATATAGTAGTTTACCATTGCAAATACCTTATAATATAACGTAATATGCAGTGTATCATTGAAAATACCTTATAATATAACGTAATATGCAATGTATCATTGACAATAGCTTATAATATAACGTAATATGCAGTGTATCATTGAAAATACCTTATAATATAACGTAACATGCAGTGTATCATTGAAAATACCTTATAATATAACGTAATATGCAGTGTATCATTGAAAATACCTTATAATAAATAGTAGTTTACCATTGAAAATACTTTATAAGATAATGTAATATGCTGTGTATCATTGAAAATACCTTATAATATATAGTAGTTTATCATTGAAAATACCTTATAATATATAGTAGTTTATCATTGAAAATACCTTATAATATATAGTAGTTTATCATTGAAAATGCCTTATGATATAACGTAATATGCAGTGTATCATTGAAAATACCTTATGATATATCGTAATTTGTAGCGTATCATTGAAAATACCTTATAATATATCGTAATATGCAGTGTATCATTGAAAATACCTTATAATATAACGTAATATGCAGTGTATCATTGAAAATACCTTATAATATAACGTAATATGCAGTGTATCATTGAAAATACCTTATAATATAACGTAATATGCAGTGTATCATTGAAAATACCTTATAATATAACGTAATATGCAGTGTATCATTGAAAATACCTTATCATATAACGTAATATGCAGTGAATCATTGAAAATACTATATAATATATCGTAATATGCAGTGTATCATTGATAATACCTTATAATATAACGTAATATGCAGTGTATCATTGAAAATACCTTATAATATAACGTAATATGCAGTGTATCATTGAAAATACCTTATAATATATGGTAATTTGTAGTGTATCAATGAAAATACCTTATAATATAACGTAATATGCAGTGTATCATTGAAAAAACCTTATAATAAATAGTAGTTTACCATTGAAAATACCTTATAATATAACGTAGTATTTGCAGTGTATCATTGAAAATACCTTATAATATATAGTAGTTTATCATTGAAAATGCCTTATGATATAACGTAATATGCAGTGTATCATTGAAAATACCTTATGATATATCGTAATTTGTAGCGTATCATTGAAAATACCTTATAATATATCGTAATATGCAGTGTATCATTGAAAATACCTTATAATATAACGTAATATGCAGTGTATCATTGAAAATACCTTATAATATAACGTAATATGCAGTGTATCATTGAAAATACCTTTTAATATATCGTAATTTGTAGTGTATCATTGAAAATACCTTATAATATAACGTAATATACAGTGTATCATTGAAAATACCTTATAATATATGGTAATTTGTAGTGTATCAATGAAAATACCTTATAATATAACGTAATATGCAGTGTATCATTGAAAATACCTTATAATATAACGTAATATGCAGTGTATCATTGAAAATACCTTATAGTATATAGTAGTTTACCATTGCAAATACCTTATAATATAACGTAATATGCAGTGTATCATTGAAAATACCTTATAATATAACGTAATATGCAGTGTATCATTGACAATAGCTTATAATATAACGTAATATGCAGTGTATCATTGAAAATACCTTATAATATAACGTAACATGCAGTGTATCATTGAAAATACCTTATAATATATTGTAGTTTAGCATTGAAAATACCTTATAATATAACGTAATATGCAGTGTATCATAGAAAATACCTTATAATATAACGTAATATGCAGTGTATCATTGAAAATACCTTATAATATATCGTAATTTGTAGTGTATCATTGAAAATACCTTATAATATAACGTAATATGCAGTGTATCATTGAAAATACCTTATAATATATGGTAATTTGTAGTGTATCAATGAAAATACCTTATAATATAACGTAATATGCAGTGTATCATTGAAAATACCTTATAATATAACGTAATATGCAGTGTATCATTGAAAATACCTTATAGTATATAGTAGTTTACCATTGCAAATACCTTATAATATAACGTAATATGCAGTGTATCATTGAAAATAGCTTTTAATATAACGTAATATGCAGTGTATCATTGAAAATACCTTATAATATATCGTAATTTGTAGTGTATCATTGAAAATACCTTATAATGTAACGTAATATGCAGTGTATCATTGAAAATACCTTATAATATGTGGTAATTTGTAGTGTATCAATGAAAATACCTTATAATATAACGTAATATGCAGTGTATCATTGAAAATACCTTATAATATAACGTAATATGCAGTGTATCATTGAAAATACCTTATAGTATATAGTAGTTTACCATTGCAAATACCTTATAATATAACGTAATATGCAGTGTATCATTGAAAATAGCTTTTAATATAACGTAATATGCAGTGTATCATTGAAAATACCTTATAATATAACGCAATATGCAGTGTATCATTGAAAATACCTTATGATATAACGTAATATGCAGTGTATCACTGAAAATACCTTATAATAAATAGTAGTTTACCATTGAAAATACCTTATAAGATAACGTAATATGCTGTGTATCATTGAAAATACCTTATAATATATAGTAGTTTATCATTGAAAATACCTTATAATATATAGTAGTTTATCATTGAAAATACCTTATAATATAACGTAATATGCAGTGTATCATTGAAAATACCTTATAATATATGGTAATTTGTAGTGTATCAATGAAAATACCTTATAATATAACGTAATATGCAGTGTATCATTGAAAATACCTTATAATATAACGTAATATGCAGTGTATCATTGAAAATACCTTATAGTATATAGTAGTTTACCATTGCAAATACCTTATAATATAACGTAATATGCAGTGTATCATTGAAAATAGCTTTTAATATAACGTAATATGCAGTGTATCATTGAAAATACCTTATAATATATCGTAATTTGTAGTGTATCATTGAAAATACCTTATAATATAACGTAATATGCAGTGTATCATTGAAAATACCTTATAATATATGGTAATTTGTAGTGTATCAATGAAAATACCTTATAATATAACGTAATATGCAGTGTATCATTGAAAATACCTTATAATATAACGTAATATGCAGTGTATCATTGAAAATACCTTATAGTATATAGTAGTTTACCATTGCAAATACCTTATAATATAACGTAATATGCAGTGTATCATTGAAAATAGCTTTTAATATAACGTAATATGCAGTGTATCATTGAAAATACCTTATAATATAACGCAATATGCAGTGTATCATTGAAAATACCTTATGATATAACGTAATATGCAGTGTATCACTGAAAATACCTTATAATAAATAGTAGTTTACCATTGAAAATACCTTATAAGATAACGTAATACGCTGTGTATCATTGAAAATACCTTATAATATATAGTAGTTTATCATAGAAAATACCTTATAATATATAGTAGTTTATCATTGAAAATACCTTATAATATATAGTAGTTTACCATTGCAAATACCTTATAATATAACGTAATATGCAGTGTATCATTGAAAATACCTTATAATATATCGGAATTTGTAGTGTATCATTGAAAATACCTTATAATATAACGTAATATGCAGTGTATCATTGAAAATACCTTATAATATAACGTAATATGCTGTGTATCATTGAAAATACCTTATAATATAACGTAATATGCAGTGTATCATTGAAAATACCTTATAATATATCGTAATTTGTAGTGTATCATAGAAAATACCTTATAATATAACGTAATATGCAGTGTATCATTGAAAATACCTTATAATATAACGTAATATGCTGTGTATCATTGAAAATACCTTATAATATAACGTAATATGCAGTGTATCATTGAAAATAGCTTATAATATAACGTAATATGCAGTGTATCATTGAAAAAACCTTATAATAAATAGTAGTTTACCATTGAAAATACCTTATAATATAACGTAATATGCAGTGTATCATTGAAAATACCTTATAATATATGGTAATTTGTAGTGTATCAATGAAAATACCTTATAATATAACGTAATATGCAGTGTATCATTGAAAATACCTTATAATATAACGTAATATGCAGTGTATCATTGAAAATACCTTATAGTATATAGTAGTTTACCATTGCAAATACCTTATAATATAACGTAATATGCAGTGTATCATTGAAAATAGCTTTTAATATAACGTAATATGCAGTGTATCACTGAAAATACCTTATAATAAATAGTAGTTTACCATTGAAAATACCTTATAAGATAACGTAATACGCTGTGTATCATTGAAAATACCTTATAATATATAGTAGTTTATCATAGAAAATACCTTATAATATATAGTAGTTTATCATTGAAAATACCTTATAATATATAGTAGTTTACCATTGCAAATACCTTATAATATAACGTAATATGCAGTGTATCATTGAAAATACCTTATAATATAACGTAACATGCAGTGTATCATTGAAAATACCTTATAATATATTGTAGTTTAGCATTGAAAATACCTTATAATATAACGTAATATGCAGTGTATCATTGAAAATACCTTATAATATATCGTAATTTGTAGTGTATCATTGAAAATACCTTATAATATAACGTAATATGCAGTGTATCATTGAAAATACCTTATAATATATGGTAATTTGTAGTGTATCAATGAAAATACCTTATAATATAACGTAATATGCAGTGTACCATTGAAAATACCTTATAATATAACGTAATATGCAGTGTATCATTGAAAATACCTTATAGTATATAGTAGTTTACCATTGCAAATACCTTATAATATAACGTAATATGCAGTGTATCATTGAAAATAGCTTTTAATATAACGTAATATGCAGTGTATCATTGAAAATACCTTATAATATATCGTAATTTGTAGTGTATCATTGAAAATACCTTATAATACAACGTAATATGCAGTGTATCATTGAAAATACCTTATAATATATGGTAATTTGTAGTGTATCAATGAAAATACCTTATAATATAACGTAATATGCAGTGTATCATTGAAAATACCTTATAATATAACGTAATATGCAGTGTATCATTGAAAATACCTTATAGTATATAGTAGTTTACCATTGCAAATACCTTATAATATAACGTAATATGCAGTGTATCATTGAAAATAGCTTTTCATATAACGTAATATGCAGTGTATCATTGAAAATACCTTATAATATATCGTAATTTGTAGTGTATCATTGAAAATACCTTATAGTATATAGTAGTTTACCATTGCAAATACCTTATAATATAACGTAATATGCAGTGTATCATTGAAAATAGCTTTTAATATAACGTAATATGCAGTGTATCATTGAAAATACCTTATAATATAACGCAATATGCAGTGTATCATTGAAAATACCTTATGATATAACGTAATATGCAGTGTATCACTGAAAATACCTTATAATAAATAGTAGTTTACCATTGAAAATACCTTATAAGATAACGTAATACGCTGTGTATCATTGAAAATACCTTATAATATATGGTAGTTTATCATAGAAAATACCTTATAATATATAGTAGTTAATCATTGAAAATACCTTATAATATATAGTAGTTTACCATTGCAAATACCTTATAATATAACGTAATATGCAGTGTATCATTGAAAATACCTTATAATAAATAGTAGTTTACCATTGAAAATACCTTATAATATAACGTAATATTTGCAGTGTATCATTGAAAATACCTTATAATATATAGTAGTTTATCATTGAAAATGCCTTATGATATAACGTAATATGCAGTGTATCATTGAAAATACCTTATGATATATCGTAATTTGTAGCGTATCTTTGAAAATACCTTATAATATATCGTAATATGCAGTGTATCATTGAAAATACCTTATAATATATGGTAATTTGTAGTGTATCAATGAAAATACCTTATAATATAACGTAATATGCAGTGTATCATTGAAAATACCTTATAATATAACGTAATATGCAGTGTATCATTGAAAATACCTTATAATATAACGTAATATGCAGTGTATCATTGAAAATAGCTTATAATATAACGTAATATGCAGTGTATCATTGAAAATACCTTATAATATAACGTAACATGCAGTGTATCATTGAAAATACCTTATAATATATTGTAGTTTAGCATTGTAAATACCTTATAATATAACGTAATATGCAGTGTATCATAGAAAATACCTTATAATATAACGTAATATGCAGTGTATCATTGAAAATACCTTATAATATATCGTAATTTGTGGTGTATCATTGAAAATACCTTATAATATAACGTAATATGCAGTGTATCATTGAAAATACCTTATAGTATATGGTAATTTGTAGTGTATCAATGAAAATACCTTATAATATAACGTAATATGCAGTGTATCATTGAAAATACCTTATAATATAACGTAATATGCAGTGTATCATTGAAAATACCTTATAGTATATAGTAGTTTACCATTGCAAATACCTTATAATATAACGTAATATGCAGTGTATCATTGAAAATAGCTTTTAATATAACGTAATATGCAGTGTATCACTGAAAATACCTTATAATAAATAGTAGTTTACCATTGAAAATACCTTATAAGATAACGTAATATGCTGTGTATCATTGAAAATACCTTATAATATATAGTAGTTTATCATTGAAAATACCTTATAATATATAGTAGTTTATCATTGAAAATACCTTATAATATAACGTAATATTTGCAGTGTATCATTGAAAATGCCTTATAATATAACGTAATATGCAGTGTATCATTGAAAATACCTTATGATATAACGTAATTTGTAGCGTATCATTGAAAATACCTTATAATATATCGTAATATGCAGTGTATCATTGAAAATAGCTTATAATATAACGTAATATGCAGTGTATCATTGAAAATACCTTATAATATAACGTAATATGCAGTGTATCATTGAAAATACCTTATAGTATATAGTAGTTTACCATTGAAAATACCTTATAATATAACGTAATATGCAGTGTATCATTGAAAATAGCTTTGAATATAACGTAATATGCAGTGTATCATTGAAAATACCTTATAATATATTGTAGTTTAGCATTGAAAATACCTTATAATATAACGTAATATGCAGTGTATCATAGAAAATACATTATAATATAACGTAATATGCAGTGTATCATTGAAAATACCTTATAATATATCGTAATTTGTAGTGTATCATTGAAAATACCTTATAATATAACGTAATATGCAGTGTATCATTGAAAATACCTTATAATATATGGTAATTTGTAGTGTATCAATGAAAATACCTTATAATATAACGTAATATGCAGTGTATCATTGAAAATACCTTATAATATAACGTAATATGCAGTGTATCATTGAAAATACCTTATAGTATATAGTATTTTACCATTGCAAATACCTTATAATATAACGTAATATGCAGTGTATCATTGAAAATAGCTTTTAATATAACGTAATATGCAGTGTATCAGTGAAAATACCTTATAATATAACGTAATATGCAGTGTATCATTAAAAAATAGCTTATAATATAACGTAATATGCAGTGTATCATTGAAAATACCTTATAATATAACGTAACATGCAGTGTATCATTGAAAATACCTTATAATATAACGTAATATGCAGTGTATCATTGAAAATACCTTATAATATAACGCAATATGCAGTGTATCATTGAAAATACCTTATGATATAACGTAATATGCAGTGTATCATTGAAAATACCTTATAATATATGGTAATTTGTAGTGTATCAATGAAAATACCTTATAATATAACGTAATATGCAGTGTATCATTGAAAATACCTTATAATATAACGTAATATGCAGTGTATCATTGAAAATACCTTATAATATAACGTAATATGCAGTGTATCATTGAAAATACCTTATAATATAACGTAATATGCAGTGTATCATTGAAAATACCTTATCATATAACGTAATATGCAGTGTATCATTGAAAATACTATATAATATATCGTAATATGCAGTGTATCATTGATAATACCTTATAATATAACGTAATATGCAGTGTATCATTGAAAATACCTTATAATATAACGTAATATGCAGTGTATCATTGAAAATACCTTATAATATATCGTAATTTGTAGTGTATCATTGAAAATACCTTATAATATAACGTAATATGCAGTGTATCATTGAAAATACCTTATAATATAACGTAATATGCTGTGTATCATTGAAAATACCTTATAATATAACGTAATATGCAGTGTATCATTGAAAATAGCTTATAATATAACGTAATATGCAGTGTATCATTGAAAATACCTTATAATAAATAGTAGTTTACCATTGAAAATACCTTATAATATAACGTAATATTTGCAGTGTATCATTGAAAATACCTTATAATATATAGTAGTTTATCATTGAAAATGCCTTATGATATAACGTAATATGCAGTGTATCATTGAAAATACCTTATGATATATCGTAATTTGTAGCGTATCTTTGAAAATACCTTATAATATATCGTAATATGCAGTGTATCATTGAAAATACCTTATAATATATGGTAATTTGTAGTGTATCAATGAAAATACCTTATAATATAACGTAATATGCAGTGTATCATTGAAAATACCTTATAATATAACGTAATATGCAGTGTATCATTGAAAATACCTTGTAATATAACGTAATATGCAGTGTATCATTGAAAATAGCTTATAATATAACGTAATATGCAGTGTATCATTGAAAATACCTTATAATATAACGTAACATGCAGTGTATCATTGAAAATACCTTATAATATATTGTAGTTTAGCATTGAAAATACCTTATAATATAACGTAATATGCAGTGTATCATAGAAAATACCTTATAATATAACGTAATATGCAGTGTATCATTGAAAATACCTTATAATATATCGTAATTTGTGGTGTATCATTGAAAATACCTTATAATATAACGTAATATGCAGTGTATCATTGAAAATACCTTATAATATATGGTAATTTGTAGTGTATCATTGAAAATACCTTATAATATAACGTAATATGCAGTGTATCATTGAAAATACCTTATAATATAACGTAATATGCAGTGTATCATTGAAAATACCTTATAATATAACGTAATATGCAGTGTATCATTGAAAATAGCTTATAATATAACGTAATATGCAGTGTATCATTGAAAATACCTTATAATATAACGTAACATGCAGTGTATCATTGAAAATACCTTATAATATATTGTAGTTTAGCATTGAAAATACCTTATAATATAACGTAATATGCAGTGTATCATTGAAAATACCTTATAATATAACGTAATATGCAGTGTATCATTGAAAATACCTTATAATATAACGTAATATGCAGTGTATCATTGAAAATAGCTTATAATATAACGTAATATGCAGTGTATCATTGAAAATACCTTATAATATAACGTAACATGCAGTGTATCATTGAAAATACCTTATAATATATTGTAGTTTAGCATTGAAAATACCTTATAATATAACGTAATATGCAGTGTATCATAGAAAATACCTTATAATATAACGTAATATGCAGTGTATCATTGAAAATACCTTATAATATAACGTAACATGCAGTGTATCATTGAAAATACCTTATAATATATTGTAGTTTAGCATTGAAAATACCTTATAATATAACGTAATATGCAGTGTATCATTGAAAATACCTTATAATATATGGTAATTTGTAGTGTATCAATGAAAATACCTTATAATATAACGTAATATGCAGTGTATCATTGAAAATACCTTATAATATAACGTAATATGCAGTGTATCATTGAAAATACCTTATAGTATATAGTAGTTTACCATTGCAAATACCTTATAATATAACGTAATATGCAGTGTATCATTGAAAATAGCTTTTAATATAACGTAATATGCAGTGTATCACTGAAAATACCTTATAATAAATAGTAGTTTACCATTGAAAATACCTTATAAGATAACGTAATATGCTGTGTATCATTGAAAATACCTTATAATATATAGTAGTTTATCATTGAAAATACCTTATAATATATAGTAGTTTATCATTGAAAATACCTTATAATATAACGTAATATTTGCAGTGTATCATTGAAAATGCCTTATGATATAACGTAATATGCAGTGTATCATTGAAAATACCTTATGATATAACGTAATTTGTAGCGTATCATTGAAAATACCTTATAATATATCGTAATATGCAGTGTATCATTGAAAATAGCTTATAATATAACGTAATATGCAGTGTATCATTGAAAATACCTTATAATATAACGTAATATGCAGTGTATCATTGAAAATACCTTATAGTATATAGTAGTTTACCATTGCAAATACCTTATAATATAACGTAATATGCAGTGTATCATTGAAAATAGCTTTGAATATAACGTAATATGCAGTGTATCATTGAAAATACCTTATAATATATTGTAGTTTAGCATTGAAAATACCTTATAATATAACGTAATATGCAGTGTATCATAGAAAATACATTATAATATAACGTAATATGCAGTGTATCATTGAAAATACCTTATAATATATCGTAATTTGTAGTGTATCATTGAAAATACCTTATAATATAACGTAATATGCAGTGTATCATTGAAAATACCTTATAATATATGGTAATTTGTAGTGTATCAATGAAAATACCTTATAATATAACGTAATATGCAGTGTATCATTGAAAATACCTTATAATATAACGTAATATGCAGTGTATCATTGAAAATACCTTATAGTATATAGTAGTTTACCATTGCAAATACCTTATAATATAACGTAATATGCAGTGTATCATTGAAAATAGCTTTTAATATAACGTAATATGCAGTGTATCATTGAAAATACCTTATAATAAATAGTAGTTTACCATTGAAAATACCTTATAAGATAACGTAATATGCTGTGTATCATTGAAAATACCTTATAATATATAGTAGTTTATCATTGAAAATACCTTATAATATATAGTAGTTTATCATTGAAAATACCTTATAATATATAGTAGTTTATCATTGAAAATACCTTATAATATAACGTAATATTTGCAGTGTATCATTGAAAATGCCTTATGATATAACGTAATATGCAGTGTATCATTGAAAATACCTTATGATATAACGTAATTTGTAGCGTATCATTGAAAATACCTTATAATATAACGTAATATGCAGTGTATCATTGAAAATAGCTTTTAATATAACGTAATATGCAGTGTATCATTGAAAATACCTTATAATATAACGTAATATGCAGTGTATCATTGAAAATACCTTATAGTATATAGTAGTTTACCATTGCAAATACCTTATAATATAACGTAATATGCAGTGTATCATTGAAAATACCTTATAATATAACGTAATATGCAGTGTATCATTGAAAATAGCTTATAATAAAACGTAATATGCAGTGTATCATTGAAAATACCTTATAATATAACGTAATATGCAGTGTATCATTGAAAATACCTTATAATATATTGTTATTTAGCATTGAAAATACCTTATAATATAACGTAATATGCAGTGTATCATAGAAAATACCTTATAATATAACGTAATATGCAGTGTATCATTGAAAATACCTTATAATATATCGTAATTTGTAGTGTATCAATGAAAATACCTTATAATATAACGTAATATGCAGTGTATCATTGAAAATACCTTATAATATATGGTAATTTGTAGTGTATCAATGAAAATACCTTATAATATAACGTAATATGCAGTGTATCATTGAAAATACCTTATAATATAACGTAATATGCAGTGTATCATTGAAAATACCTTATAGTATATAGTAGTTTACCATTGCAAATACCTTATAATATAACGTAATATGCAGTGTATCATTGAAAATAGCTTTTAATATAACGTAATATGCAGTGTATCATTGAAAATACCTTATAATATAACGCAATATGCAGTGTATCATTGAAAATACCTTATGATATAACGTAATATGCAGTGTATCACTGAAAATACCTTATAATAAATAGTAGTTTACCATTGAAAATACCTTATAAGATAACGTAATATGCTGTGTATCATTGAAAATACCTTATAATATATAGTAGTTTATCATTGAAAATACCTTATAATATATAGTAGTTTATCATTGAAAATACCTTATAATATAACGTAATATTTGCAGTGTATCATTGAAAATACCTTATAATATAACGTAATATGCAGTGTATCATTGAAAATACCTTATAATATAACGTAATATGCAGTGTATCATTGAAAATAGCTTATAATAAAACGTAATATGCAGTGTATCATTGAAAATACCTTATAATATAACGTAATATGCAGTGTATCATTGAAAATACCTTATAATATATTGTAGTGTATCATTGAAAATACCTTATAATATAACGTAATATGCAGTGTATCATAGAAAATACCTTATAATATAACGTAATATGCAGTGTATCATTGAAAATACCTTATGATATAACGTAATTTGTAGCGTATCATTGAAAATACCTTATAATATAACGTAATATGCAGTGTATCATTGAAAATACCTTATAATATAACGTAATATGCAGTGTATCATTGAAAATACCTTATAATATATCGTAATTTGTAGTGTATCATTGAAAATACCTTATAATATAACGTAATATGCAGTGTATCATTGAAAATACCTTATAATATATGGTAATTTGTAGTGTATCAATGAAAATAGCTTATAATATAACGTAATATGCAGTGTATCATTGAAAATACCTTATAATATATCGTAATATGCAGTGTATCATTGAAAATACCTTATAATATAACGTAATATGCAGTGTATCATTGAAAATACCTTATAATATAACGTAATATGCAGTGTATCATTGAAAATACCTTTTAATATATCGTAATTTGTAGTGTATCATTGAAAATACCTTATAATATAACGTAATATGCAGTGTATCAATGAAAATAGCTTATAATATAACGTAATATGCAGTGTATCATTGAAAATACCTTATGATATAACGTAATATGCAGTGTATCATGGAAAATACCTTATAATATATGGTAATTTGTAGTGTATCAATGAAAATACCTTATAATATAACGTAATATGCAGTGTATCATTGAAAATACCTTATAATATATGGTTATTTGTAGTGTATCAATGAGAATACCTTATAATATATCGTAATATGCAGTGTATCATTGAAAATACCTTATAATATATGGTAATTTGTAGTGTATCAATGAAAATACCTTATAATATAACGTAATATGCAGTGTATCATTGAAAATACCTTATAATAAATAGTAGTTTACCATTGAAAATACCTTATAAGATAATGTAATATGCTGTGTATCATTGAAAATACCTTATAATATATAGTAGTTTATCATTGAAAATACCTTATAATATATAGTAGTTTATCATTGAAAATACCTTATAATATATAGTAGTTTATCATTGAAAATACCTTATAATATAACTTAATATTTGCAGTGTATCATTGAAAATACCTTATAATATATAGTAGTTTATCATTGAAAATGCCTTATGATATAACGTAATATTTGCAGTGTATCATTGAAAATACCTTATAATATATTGTAGTTTAGCATTGAAAATACCTTATAATATAACGTAATATGCAGTGTATCATAGAAAATACCTTATAATATAACGTAATATGCAGTGTATCATTGAAAATACCTTATAATATATCGTAATTTGTGGTGTATCATTGAAAATACCTTATAATATAACGTAATATGCAGTGTATCATTGAAAATACCTTATAATATATGGTAATTTGTAGTGTATCAATGAAAATACCTTATAATATAACGTAATATGCAGTGTATCATTGAAAATACCTTATAATATAACGTAATATGCAGTGTATCATTGAAAATACCTTATAATATAACGTAATATGCAGTGTATCATTGAAAATAGCTTATAATATAACGTAATATGCAGTGTATCATTGAAAATACCTTATAATATAACGTAACATGCAGTGTATCATTGAAAATACCTTATAATATATTGTAGTTTAGCATTGAAAATACCTTATAATATAACGTAATATGCAGTGTATCATTGAAAATACCTTATAATATAACGTAATATGCAGTGTATCATTGAAAATACCTTATAATATAACGTAATATGCAGTGTATCATTGAAAATAGCTTATAATATAACGTAATATGCAGTGTATCATTGAAAATACCTTATAATATAACGTAACATGCAGTGTATCATTGAAAATACCTTATAATATATTGTAGTTTATCATTGAAAATACCTTATAATATAACGTAATATGCAGTGTATCATAGAAAATACCTTATAATATAACGTAATATGCAGTGTATCATTGAAAATACCTTATAATATAACGTAACATGCAGTGTATCATTGAAAATACCTTATAATATATTGTAGTTTAGCATTGAAAATACCTTATAATATAACGTAATATGCAGTGTATCATTGAAAATACCTTATAATATATGGTAATTTGTAGTGTATCAATGAAAATACCTTATAATATAACGTAATATGCAGTGTATCATTGAAAATACCTTATAATATAACGTAATATGCAGTGTATCATTGAAAATACCTTATAGTATATAGTAGTTTACCATTGCAAATACCTTATAATATAACGTAATAAGCAGTGTATCATTGAAAATAGCTTTTAATATAACGTAATATGCAGTGTATCACTGAAAATACCTTATAATAAATAGTAGTTTACCATTGAAAATACCTTATAAGATAACGTAATATGCTGTGTATCATTGAAAATACCTTATAATATATAGTAGTTTATCATTGAAAATACCTTATAATATATAGTAGTTTATCATTGAAAATACCTTATAATATAACGTAATATTTGCAGTGTATCATTGAAAATGCCTTATGATATAACGTAATATGCAGTGTATCATTGAAAATACCTTATAATATAACGTAATTTGTAGCGTATCATTGAAAATACCTTATAATATATCGTAATATGCAGTGTATCATTGAAAATAGCTTATAATATAACGTAATATGCAGTGTATCATTGAAAATACCTTATAATATAACGTAATATGCAGTGTATCATTGAAAATACCTTATAGTATATAGTAGTTTACCATTGCAAATACCTTATAATATAACGTAATATGCAGTGTATCATTGAAAATAGCTTTGAATATAACGTAATATGCAGTGTATCATTGAAAATACCTTATAATATATTGTAGTTTAGCATTGAAAATACCTTATAATATAACGTAATATGCAGTGTATCATAGAAAATACATTATAATATAACGTAATATGCAGTGTATCATTGAAAATACCTTATAATATATCGTAATTTGTAGTGTATCATTGAAAATACCTTATAATATAACGTAATATGCAGTGTATCATTGAAAATACCTTATAATATATGGTAATTTGTAATGTATCAATGAAAATACCTTATAATATAACGTAATATGCAGTGTATCATTGAAAATACCTTATAATATAACGTAATATGCAGTGTATCATTGAAAATACCTTATAGTATATAGTAGTTTACCATTGCAAATACCTTATAATATAACGTAATATGCAGTGTATCATTGAAAATAGCTTTTAATATAACGTAATATGCAGTGTATCATTGAAAATACCTTATAAAAAATAGTAGTTTACCATTGAAAATACCTTATAAGATAACGTAATATGCTGTGTATCATTGAAAATACCTTATAATATATAGTAGTTTATCATTGAAAATACCTTATAATATATAGTAGTTTATCATTGAAAATACCTTATAATATATCGTAATTTGTGGTGTATCATTGAAAATACCTTATAATATAACGTAATATGCAGTGTATCATTGAAAATACCTTATAATATATGGTAATTTGTAGTGTATCAATGAAAATACCTTATAATATAACGTAATTTGTAGCGTATCATTGAAAATACCTTATAATATAACGTAATATGCAGTGTATCATTGAAAATAGCTTTTAATATAACGTAATATGCAGTGTATCATTGAAAATACCTTATAATATAACGTAATATGCAGTGTATCATTGAAAATACCTTATAGTATATAGTAGTTTACCATTGCAAATACCTTATAATATAACGTAATATGCAGTGTATCATTGAAAATACCTTATAATATAACGTAATATGCAGTGTATCATTGAAAATAGCTTATAATAAAACGTAATATGCAGTGTATCATTGAAAATACCTTATAATATAACGTAATATGCAGTGTATCATTGAAAATACCTTATAATATATTGTAGTTTAGCATTGAAAATACCTTATAATATAACGTAATATGCAGTGTATCATAGAAAATACCTTATAATATAACGTAATATGCAGTGTATCATTGAAAATACCTTATAATATAACGTAACATGCAGTGTATCATTGAAAATACCTTATAATATATTGTAGTTTAGCATTGAAAATACCTTATAATATAACGTAATATGCAGTGTATCATTGAAAATACCTTATAATATATGGTAATTTGTAGTGTATCAATGAAAATACCTTATAATATAACGTAATATGCAGTGTATCATTGAAAATACCTTATAATATAACGTAATATGCAGTGTATCATTGAAAATACCTTATAGTATATAGTAGTTTACCATTGCAAATACCTTATAATATAACGTAATAAGCAGTGTATCATTGAAAATAGCTTTTAATATAACGTAATATGCAGTGTATCACTGAAAATACCTTATAATAAATAGTAGTTTACCATTGAAAATACCTTATAAGATAACGTAATATGCTGTGTATCATTGAAAATACCTTATAATATATAGTAGTTTATCATTGAAAATACCTTATAATATATAGTAGTTTATCATTGAAAATACCTTATAATATAACGTAATATTTGCAGTCTATCATTGAAAATGCCTTGTAATATAACGTAATATGCAGTGTATCATTGAAAATACCTTATGATATAACGTAATTTGTAGCGTATCATTGAAAATACCTTATAATATATCGTAATATGCAGTGTATCATTGAAAATAGCTTATAATATAACGTAATATGCAGTGTATCATTGAAAATACCTTATAATATAACGTAATATGCAGTGTATCATTGAAAATACCTTATAATATATAGTAGTTTACCATTGCAAATACCTTATAATATAACGTAATATGCAGTGTATCATTGAAAATAGATTTGAATATAACGTAATATGCAGTGTATCATTGAAAATACCTTATAATATATAGTAGTTTATCATTGAAAATACCTTATAATATAACGTAATATGCAGTGTATCATAGAAAATACATTATAATATAACGTAATATGCAGTGTATCATTGAAAATACCTTATAATATATCGTAATTTGTAGTGTATCATTGAAAATACCTTATAATATAACGTAATATGCAGTGTATCATTGAAAATACCTTATAATATATGGTAATTTGTAGTGTATCAATGAAAATACCTTATAATATAACGTAATATGCAGTGTATCATTGAAAATACCTTATAATATAACGTAATATGCAGTGTATCATTGAAAATACCTTATAGTATATAGTAGTTTACCATTGCAAATACCTTATAATATAACGTAATATGCAGTGTATCATTGAAAATAGCTTTTAATATAACGTAATATGCAGTGTATCATTGAAAATACCTTATAAAAAATAGTAGTTTACCATTGAAAATACCTTATAAGATAACGTAATATGCTGTGTATCATTGAAAATACCTTATAATATATAGTAGTTTATCATTGAAAATACCTTATAATATATAGTAGTTTATCATTGAAAATACCTTATAATATATAGTAGTTTATCATTGAAAATACCTTATAATATAACGTAATATTTGCAGTCTATCATTGAAAATGCCTTGTAATATAACGTAATATGCAGTGTATCATTGAAAATACCTTATGATATAACGTAATTTGTAGCGTATCATTGAAAATACCTTATAATATAACGTAATATGCAGTGTATCATTGAAAATAGCTTTTAATATAACGTAATATGCAGTGTATCATTGAAAATACCTTATAATATAACGTAATATGCAGTGTATCATTGAAAATACCTTATAGTATATAGTAGTTTACCATTGCAAATACCTTATAATATAACGTAATATGCAGTGTATCATTGAAAATACCTTATAATATAACGTAATATGCAGTGTATCATTGAAAATAGCTTATAATAAAACGTAATATGCAGTGTATCATTGAAAATACCTTATAATATAACGTAATATGCAGTGTATCATTGAAAATACCTTATAATATATTGTTATTTAGCATTGAAAATACCTTATAATATAACGTAATATGCAGTGTATCATAGAAAATACCTTATAATATAACGTAATATGCAGTGTATCATTGAAAATACCTTATAATATATCGTAATTTGTAGTGTATCAATGAAAATACCTTATAATATAACGTAATATGCAGTGTATCATTGAAAATACCTTATAATATATGGTAATTTGTAGTGTATCAATGAAAATACCTTATAATATAACGTAATATGCAGTGTATCATTGAAAATACCTTATAATATAACGTAATATGCAGTGTATCATTGAAAATACCTTATAGTATATAGTAGTTTACCATTGCAAATACCTTATAATATAACGTAATATGCAGTGTATCATTGAAAATAGCTTTTAATATAACGTAATATGCAGTGTATCATTGAAAATACCTTATAATATAACGTAATATGCAGTGTATCATTGAAAATACCTTATGATATAACGTAATATGCAGTGTATCACTGAAAATACCTTATAATAAATAGTAGTTTACCATTGAAAATACCTTATAATATAACGTAATATGCTGTGTATCATTGAAAATACCTTATAATATATAGTAGTTTATCATTGAAAATACCTTATAATATATAGTAGTTTATCATTGAAAATACCTTATAATATAACGTAATATTTGCAGTGTATCATTGAAAATACCTTATAATATAACGTAATATGCAGTGTATCATTGAAAATACCTTATAATATAACGTAATATGCAGTGTATCATTGAAAATAGCTTATAATAAAACGTAATATGCAGTGTATCATTGAAAATACCTTATAATATAACGTAATATGCAGTGTATCATTGAAAATACCTTATAATATATTGTAGTTTAGCATTGAAAATACCTTATAATATAACGTAATATGCAGTGTATCATAGAAAATACCTTATAATATAACGTAATATGCAGTGTATCATTGAAAATACCTTATGATATAACGTAATTTGTAGCGTATCATTGAAAATACCTTATAATATAACGTAATATGCAGTGTATCATTGAAAATACCTTATAATATAACGTAATATGCAGTGTATCATTGAAAATACCTTATAATATATCGTAATTTGTAGTGTATCATTGAAAATACCTTATAATATAACGTAATATGCAGTGTATCATTGAAAATACCTTATAATATATGGTAATTTGTAGTGTATCAATGAAAATAGCTTATAATATAACGTAATATGCAGTGTATCATTGAAAATACCTTATAATATATCGTAATATGCAGTGTATCATTGAAAATACCTTATAATATAACGTAATATGCAGTGTATCATTGAAAATACCTTATAATATAACGTAATATGCAGTGTATCATTGAAAATACCTTTTAATATATCGTAATTTGTAGTGTATCATTGAAAATACCTTATAATATAACGTAATATGCAGTGTATCAATGAAAATAGCTTATAATATAACGTAATATGCAGTGTATCATTGAAAATACCTTATGATATAACGTAATATGCAGTGTATCATGGAAAATACCTTATAATATATGGTAATTTGTAGTGTATCAATGAAAATACCTTATAATATAACGTAATATGCAGTGTATCATTGAAAATACCTTATAATATATGGTTATTTGTAGTGTATCAATGAGAATACCTTATAATATATCGTAATATGCAGTGTATCATTGAAAATACCTTATAATATATGGTAATTTGTAGTGTATCAATGAAAATACCTTATAATATAACGTAATATGCAGTGTATCATTGAAAATACCTTATAATAAATAGTAGTTTACCATTGAAAATACCTTATAAGATAATGTAATATGCTGTGTATCATTGAAAATACCTTATAATATATAGTAGTTTATCATTGAAAATACCTTATAATATATAGTAGTTTATCATTGAAAATACCTTATAATATATAGTAGTTTATCATTGAAAATACCTTATAATATAACTTAATATTTGCAGTGTATCATTGAAAATACCTTATAATATATAGTAGTTTATCATTGAAAATGCCTTATGATATAACGTAATATTTGCAGTGTATCATTGAAAATACCTTATAATATATAGTAGTTTATCATTGAAAATGCCTTATAATATATGGTAATTTGTAGTGTATCATTGAAAATACCTTATAATATAACGTAATATGCAGTGTATCATTGAAAATACCTTATAATATAACGTAATATGCAGTGTATCATTGAAAATACCTTATAATATATCGTAATTTGTAGTGTATCATTGAAAATACCTTATAATATAACGTAATATGCAGTGTATCATTGAAAATACCTTATAATATATGGTAATTTGTAGTGTATCAATGAAAATAGCTTATAATATAACGTAATATGCAGTGTATCATTGAAAATACCTTATAATATATCGTAATATGCAGTGTATCATTGAAAATACCTTATAATATAACGTAATATGCAGTGTATCATTGAAAATACCTTATAATATAACGTAATATGCAGTGTATCATTGAAAATACCTTTTAATATATCGTAATTTGTAGTGTATCATTGAAAATACCTTATAATATAACGTAATATGCAGTGTATCAATGAAAATACCTTATGATATAACGTAATATGCAGTGTATCATTGAAAATACCTTATAATATAACGTAATATGCAGTGTATCATTGAATATACCTTATGATATAACGTAATATGCAGTGTATCATTGAAAATACCTTATAATATGTGGTAATTTGTAGTGTATCAATGAAAATACCATATAATATAACGTAATATGCAGTGTATCATTGAAAATACCTTATAATATAACGTAATATGCAGTGTATCATTGAAAATACCTTATAATATATCGTAATTTGTAGTGTATCATTGAAAATACCTTATAATATAACGTAATATGCAGTGTATCATTGAAAATACCTTATAATATATGGTAATTTGTAGTGTATCAATGAAAATACCTTATAATATAACGTAATATGCAGTGTATCCTTGAAAATACCTTATAATATAACGTAATATGCAGTGTATCATTGAAAATACCTTATAATATAACGTAATATGCAGTGTATCATTGAAAATAGCTTATAATATAACGTAATATGCAGTGTATCATTGAAAATACCTTATAATATATGGTAATTTGTAGTGTATCAATGAAAATACCTTATAATATAACGTAATATGCAGTGTATCATTGAAAATACCTTATAATATAACGTAATATGCAGTGTATCATTGAATATACCTTATGGTATAACGTAATATGCAGTGTATCATTGAAAATACCTTATAATATGTGGTAATTTGTAGTGTATCAATGAAAATACCTTATAATATAACGTAATATGCAGTGTATCATTGAAAATACCTTATAATATAACGTAATATGCAGTGTATCATTGAAAATACCTTATAATATATCGTAATTTGTAGTGTATCATTGAAAATACCTTATAATATAACGTAATATGCAGTGTATCATTGAAAATACCTTATAATATATGGTAATTTGTAGTGTATCAATGAAAATACCTTATAATATAACGTCATATGCAGTGTATCATTGAAAATACCTTATAATATATGGTAATTTGTAGTGTATCATTGAAAATACCTTATCATATAACGTAATATGCAGTGTATCATTGAAAATACTATATAATATATCGTAATATGCAGTGTATCATTGATAATACCTTATAATATAACGTAATATGCAGTGTATCATTGAAAATACCTTATAATATAACGTAATATGCAGTGTATCATTGAAAATACCTTATAATATATCGTAATTTGTAGTGTATCATTGAAAATACCTTATAATATAACGTAATATTTGCAGTGTATCATTGAAAATACCTTATAATATAACGTAATATGCTGTGTATCATTGAAAATAGCTTATAATATAACGTAATATGCAGTGTATCATTGAAAATAGCTTATAATATAACGTAATATGCAGTGTATCATTGAAAATACCTTATAATAAATAGTAGTTTAACATTGAAAATACCTTATAAGATAATGTAATATGCTGTGTATCATTGAAAATACCTTATAATATAACGTAATATGCAGTGTATCATTGAATATACCTTATGATATAACGTAATATGCAGTGTATCATTGAAAATACCTTATAATATGTGGTAATTTGTAGTGTATCAATGAAAATACCATATAATATAACGTAATATGCAGTGTATCATTGAAAATACCTTATAATATATGGTAATTTGTAGTGTATCAATGAAAATACCTTATAATATAACGTCATATGCAGTGTATCATTGAAAATACCTTATAATATATGGTAATTTGTAGTGTATCATTGAAAATACCTTATCATATAACGTAATATGCAGTGTATCATTGAAAATACTATATAATATATCGTAATATGCAGTGTATCATTGATAATACCTTATAATATAACGTAATATGCAGTGTATCATTGAAAATACCTTATAATATAACGTAATATGCAGTGTATCATTGAAAATACCTTATAATATATCGTAATTTGTAGTGTATCATTGAAAATACCTTATAATATAACGTAATATTTGCAGTGTATCATTGAAAATACCTTATAATATAACGTAATATGCTGTGTATCATTGAAAATAGCTTATAATATAACGTAATATGCAGTGTATCATTGAAAATAGCTTATAATATAACGTAATATGCAGTGTATCATTGAAAATACCTTATAATAAATAGTAGTTTACCATTGAAAATACCTTATAAGATAATGTAATATGCTGTGTATCATTGAAAATACCTTATAATATAACGTAATATGCAGTGTATCATTGAATATACCTTATGATATAACGTAATATGCAGTGTATCATTGAAAATACCTTATAATATGTGGTAATTTGTAGTGTATCAATGAAAATACCATATAATATAACGTAATATGCAGTGTATCATTGAAAATACCTTATGATATAACGTAATATGCAGTGTATCATTGAAAATACCTTATCATATAACGTAATATGCAGTGTATCATTGAAAATACCTTATAGTATATAGTAGTTTACCATTGCAAATACCTTATAATATAACGTAATATGCAGTGTATCATTGAAAATACCTTATAATATAACGTAATATGCAGTGTATCATTGAAAATAGCTTATAATATAACGTAATATGCAGTGTATCTTTGAAAATACCTTATAATATAACGTAACATGCAGTGTATCATTGAAAATACCTTATAATATAACGTAATATGCAGTGTATCATTGAAAATACCTTATAATATAACGCAATATGCAGTGTATCATTGAAAATACCTTATGATATAACGTAATATGCAGTGTATCATTGAAAATACCTTATAATATATGGTAATTTGTAGTGTATCACAGAAAATACCTTATAATATAACGTAATATGCAGTGTATCATTGAAAATACCTTATGATATAACGTAATATGCAGTGTATCATTGAAAATACCTTATAATAAATAGTAGTTTACCATTGATAATACCTTATAAGATAATGTAATATGCAGTGTATCATTGAATATACCTTATGATATAACGTAATATGCAGTGTATCATTGAAAATACCTTATAATATGTGGTAATTTGTAGTGTATCAATGAAAATACCATATAATATAACGTAATATGCAGTGTATCATTGAAAATACCTTATAATATAACGTAATATGCAGTGTATCATTGAAAATACCTTATAATATATCGTAATTTGTAGTGTATCATTGAAAATACCTTATAATATAACGTAATATGCAGTGTATCATTGAAAATACCTTATAATATATGGTAATTTGTAGTGTATCAATGAAAATACCTTATAATATAACGTAATATGCAGTGTATCATTGAAAATACCTTATAATATAACGTAATATGCAGTGTATCATTGAAAATACCTTATAATATAACGTAATATGCAGTGTATCATTGAAAATAGCTTATAATATAACGTAATATGCGGTGCATCATTGAAAATACCTTACAATATATCGTAATTTGTAGAGTATCATTGAAAATGCCTTATAATATAACGTAATATGCAGTGCATCATTGAAAATACATTATAATATAACGTAATATGCAGTGTATCAATGAAAATAGCTTATAATATAACGTAATATGCAGTGTATCATTGAAAATACCTTATGATATAACGTAATATGCAGTGTATCATGGAAAATACCTTATAATATAACGTAATATGCAGTGTATCATTGAAAATACCTTATAATATATGGTAATTTGTAGTGTATCAATGAAAATACCTTATAATATTACGTAATATGCAGTGTATCATTGAAAATACCTTATAATATATGGTAATTTGTAGTGTATCAATGAAAATACCTTATAATATATCGTAATATGCAGTGTATCATTGAAAATACCTTATAATATACGGTAATTTGTAGTGTATCAATGAAAATACCTTATAATATAACGTAATATGCAGTGTATCATTGAAAATACCTTATAATATAACGTAATATGCGGTGTATCATTGAAAGTACCTTATAATATATGGTAATTTGTAGTGTATCATTGAAAATACCTTATAATATAACATCATATGCAGTGTATCATTGAAAATACCTTATAATATATTGTAGTTTACCATTGAAAATACCTTATAATATAACGTAATATGCAGTGTATCATTGAAAATAGCTTATAATATAACGTAATATGCAGTGTATCATTGAAAATACCTTATAATATATCGTAATTTGTAGTGTATCATAGAAAATACCTTAGAATATAACGTAATATGCAGTGTATCATTGAAAATACCTTATACTATAACGTAATATGCAGTGTATCATTGAAAATACCTTATAATATAACGTAATATGCAGTGTATCATTGAAAATACCTTATAATATATCGTAATTTGTAGTGTATCATTGAAAATACCTTATAATATAACGTAATATGCAGTGTATCATTGAAAATACCTTATAATATATGGTAATTTGTAGTGTATCAATGAAAATACCTTATGATATAACGTAATATGCAGTGTATCATTGAAAATACCTTATAATATAACGTAATATGCAGTGTATCATTGAAAATACCTTATGATATAACGTAATATGCAGTGTATCATTGAAAATACCTTATAATATGTGGTAATTTGTAGTGTATCAATGAAAATACCATATAATATAACGTAATATGCAGTGTATCATTGAAAATACCTTATAATATAACGTAATATGCAGTGTATCATTGAAAATACCTTATAATATATCGTAATTTGTAGTGTATCATTGAAAATACCTTATAATATAACGTAATATGCAGTGTATCATTGAAAATACCTTATAATATATCGTAATTTGTAGTGTATCAATGAAAATACCTTATAATATAACGTAATATGCAGTGTATCATTGAAAATACCTTATAGTATATAGTAGTTTACCATTGCAAATACCTTATAATATAACGTAATATGCAGTGTATCATTGAAAATACCTTATAATATAACGTAATATGCAGTGTATCATTGAAAATAGCTTATAATATAACGTAATATGCAGTGTATCTTTGAAAATACCTTATAATATAACGTAACATGCAGTGTATCATTGAAAATACCTTATAATATAACGTAATATGCAGTGTATCATTGAAAATACCTTATCATATAACGTAATATGCAGTGTATCATTAAAAATACTATATAATATATCGTAATATGCAGTGTATCATTGATAATACCTTATAATATAACGTAATATGCAGTGTATCATTGAAAATACCTTATAATATAACGTAATATGCAGTGTATCATTGAAAATACCTTATAATATATCGTAATTTGTAGTGTATCATTGAAAATACCTTATAATATAAAGTAATATGCAGTGTATCATTGAAAATACCTTATAATATAACGTAATATGCTGTGTATCATTTGAAATACCTTATAATATAACGTAATATGCAGTGTATCATTGAAAATAGCTTATAATATAACGTAATATGCAGTGTATCATTGAAAATACCTTATAATAAATAGTAGTTTACCATTGATAATACCTTATAAGATAATGTAATATGCAGTGTATCATTGAATATACCTTATGATATAACGTAATATGCAGTGTATCATTGAAAATACCTTATAATATGTGGTAATTTGTAGTGTATCAATGAAAATACCATATAATATAACGTAATATGCAGTGTATCATTGAAAATACCTTATAATATAACGTAATATGCAGTGTATCATTGAAAATACCTTATAATATATCGTAATTTGTAGTGTATCATTGAAAATACCTTATAATATAACGTAATATGCAGTGTATCATTGAAAATACCTTATAATATATGGTAATTTGTAGTGTATCAATGAAAATACCTTATAATATAACGTAATATGCAGTGTATCATTGAAAATACCTTATAATATAACGTAATATGCAGTGTATCATTGAAAATACATTATAATATAACGTAATATGCAGTGTATCATTGAAAATAGCTTATAATATAACGTAATATGCGGTGCATCATTGAAAATACCTTACAATATATCGTAATTTGTAGAGTATCATTGAAAATGCCTTATAATATAACGTAATATGCAGTGCATCATTGAAAATACATTATAATATAACGTAATATGCAGTGTATCAATGAAAATAGCTTATAATATAACGTAATATGCAGTGTATCATTGAAAATACCTTATGATATAACGTAATATGCAGTGTATCATGGAAAATACCTTATAATATAACGTAATATGCAGTGTATCATTGAAAATACCTTATAATATATGGTAATTTGTAGTGTATCAATGAAAATACCTTATAATATTACGTAATATGCAGTGTATCATTGAAAATACCTTATAATATATGGTTATTTGTAGTGTATCAATGAAAATACCTTATAATATATCGTAATATGCAGTGTATCATTGAAAATACCTTATAATATACGGTAATTTGTAGTGTATCAATGAAAATACCTTATAATATAACGTAATATGCAGTGTATCATTGAAAATACCTTATAATATAACGTAATATGCGGTGTATCATTGAAAGTACCTTATAATATATGGTAATTTGTAGTGTATCATTGAAAATACCTTATAATATAACATCATATGCAGTGTATCATTGAAAATACCTTATAATATATGGTAATTTGTAGTGTATCAATGAAAATAAATTATAATATAACGTAATATGCAGTGTATCATTGAAAATGCCTTATAATATAACGTACCATGCAGTGTATCATTGAAAATACCTTATAATATATTGTAGTTTACCATTGAAAATACCTTATAATATAACGTAATATGCAGTGTATCATTGAAAATAGCTTATAATATAACGTAATATGCAGTGTATCATTGAAAATACCTTATAATATATCGTAATTTGTAGTGTATCATAGAAAATACCTTAGAATATAACGTAATATGCAGTGTATCATTGAAAATACCTTATACTATAACGTAATATGCAGTGTATCATTGAAAATACCTTATAATATAACGTAATATGCAGTGTATCATTGAAAATACCTTATAATATATCGTAATTTGTAGTGTATCATTGAAAATACCTTATAATATAACGTAATATGCAGTGTATCATTGAAAATACCTTATAATATATGGTAATTTGTAGTGTATCAATGAAAATACCTTATGATATAACGTAATATGCAGTGTATCATTGAAAATACCTTATAATATAAAGTAATATGCAGTGTATCATTGAATATACCTTATGATATAACGTAATATGCAGTGTATCATTGAAAATACCTTATAATATGTGGTAATTTGTAGTGTATCAATGAAAATACCATATAATATAACGTAATATGCAGTGTATCATTGAAAATACATTATAATATAACGTAATATGCAGTGTATCATTGAAAATACCTTATAATATATCGTAATTTGTAGTGTATCATTGAAAATACCTTATAATATAACGTAATATGCAGTGTATCATTGAAAATACCTTATAATATATGGTAATTTGTAGTGTATCAATGAAAATACCTTATAATATAACGTAATATGCAGTGTATCATTGAAAATACCTTATAGTATATAGTAGTTTACCATTGCAAATACCTTATAATATAACGTAATATGCAGTGTATCATTGAAAATACCTTATAATATAACGTAATATGCAGTGTATCATTGAAAATACCTTATAATATAACGTAATATGCAGTGTATCTTTGAAAATACCTTATAATATAACGTAACATGCAGTGTATCATTGAAAATACCTTATAATATAACGTAATATGCAGTGTATCATTGAAAATACCTTATAATATAACGCAATATGCAGTGTATCATTGAAAATACCTTATGATATAACGTAATATGCAGTGTATCATTGAAAATACCTTATAATATATGGTAATTTGTAGTGTATCACAGAAAATACCTTATAATATAACGTAATATGCAGTGTATCATTGAAAATACCTTATGATATAACGTAATATGCAGTGTATCATTGAAAATACCTTATCATATAACGTAATATGCAGTGTATCATTAAAAATACTATATAATATATCGTAATATGCAGTGTATCATTGATAATACCTTATAATATAACGTAATATGCAGTGTATCATTGAAAATACCTTATAATATAACGTAATATGCAGTGTATCATTGAAAATACCTTATAATATATCGTAATTTGTAGTGTATCATTGAAAATACCTTATAATATAAAGTAATATGCAGTGTATCATTGAAAATACCTTATAATATAACGTAATATGCTGTGTATCATTTGAAATACCTTATAATATAACGTAATATGCAGTGTATCATTGAAAATAGCTTATAATATAACGTAATATGCAGTGTATCATTGAAAATACCTTATAATATATCGTAATTTGTAGTGTATCATTGAAAATACCTTATAATATAAAGTAATATGCAGTGTATCATTGAAAATACCTTATAATATAACGTAATATGCTGTGTATCATTTGAAATACCTTATAATATAACGTAATATGCAGTGTATCATTGAAAATAGCTTATAATATAACGTAATATGCAGTGTATCATTGAAAATACCTTATAATAAATAGTAGTTTACCATTGAAAATACCTTATAAGATAATGTAATATGCAGTGTATCATTGAATATACCTTATGATATAACGTAATATGCAGTGTATCATTGAAAATACCTTATAATATGTGGTAATTTGTAGTGTATCAATGAAAATACCATATAATATAACGTAATATGCAGTGTATCATTGAAAATACCTTATAATATAACGTAATATGCAGTGTATCATTGAAAATACCTTATAATATATGGTAATTTGTAGTGTATCATTGAAAATACCTTATAATATAACGTAATATGCAGTGTATCATTGAAAATACCTTATAATATATGGTAATTTGTAGTGTATCAATGAAAATACCTTATAATATAACGTAATATGCAGTGTATCATTGAAAATACCTTATAATATAACGTAATATGCAGTGTATCATTGAAAATACCTTATAATATAACGTAATATGCAGTGTATCATTGAAAATAGCTTATAATATAACGTAATATGCGGTGCATCATTGAAAATACCTTACAATATATCGTAATTTGTAGAGTATCAGTGAAAATGCCTTATAATATAACGTAATATGCAGTGCATCATTGAAAATACATTATAATATAACGTAAGATGCAGTGTATCAATGAAAATAGCTTATAATATAACGTAATATGCAGTGTATCATTGAAAATACCTTATGATATAACGTAATATGCAGTGTATCATGGAAAATACCTTATAATATAACGTAATATGCAGTGTATCATTGAAAATACCTTATAATATATGGTAATTTGTAGTGTATCAATGAAAATACCTTATAATATTACGTAATATGCAGTGTATCATTGAAAATACCTTATAATATATGGTAATTTGTAGTGTATCAATGAAAATACCTTATAATATATCGTAATATGCAGTGTATCATTGAAAATACCTTATAATATACGGTAATTTGTAGTGTATCAATGAAAATACCTTATAATATAACGTAATATGCAGTGTATCATTGAAAATACCTTATAATATAACGTAATATGCGGTGTATCATTGAAAGTACCTTATAATATATGGTAATTTGTAGTGTATCATTGAAAATACCTTATAATATAACGTCATATGCAGTGTATCATTGAAAATACCTTATAATATATGGTAATTTGTAGTGTATCAATGAAAATAAATAATAATATAACGTAATATGCAGTGTATCATTGAAAATGCCTTATAATATAACGTACCATGCAGTGTATCATTGAAAATACCTTATAATATATTGTAGTTTACCATTGAAAATACCTTATAATATAACGTAATATGCAGTGTATCATTGAAAATAGCTTATAATATAACGTAATATGCAGTGTATCATTGAAAATACCTTATAATATATCGTAATTTGTAGTGTATCATAGAAAATACCTTAGAATATAACGTAATATGCAGTGTATCATTGAAAATACCTTATACTATAACGTAATATGCAGTGTATCATTGAAAATACCTTATAATATAACGTAATATGCAGTGTATCATTGAAAATACCTTATAATATATCGTAATTTGTAGTGTATCATTGAAAATACCTTATAATATAACGTAATATGCAGTGTATCATTGAAAATACCTTATAATATATGGTAATTTGTAGTGTATCAATGAAAATACCTTATGATATAACGTAATATGCAGTGTATCATTGAAAATACCTTATAATATAACGTAATATGCAGTGTATCATTGAAAATACCTTATGATATAACGTAATATGCAGTGTATCATTGAAAATACCTTATAATATGTGGTAATTTGTAGTGTATCAATGAAAATACCATATAATATAACGTAATATGCAGTGTATCATTGAAAATACCTTATAATATAACGTAATATGCAGTGTATCATTGAAAATACCTTATAATATATCGTAATTTGTAGTGTATCATTGAAAATACCTTATAATATAACGTAATATGCAGTGTGTCATTGAAAATACCTTATAATATATGGTAATTTGTAGTGTATCAATGAAAATACCTTATAATATAACGTAATATGCAGTGTATCATTGAAAATACCTTATAATATAACGTAATATGCGGTGTATCATTGAAAGTACCTTATAATATATGGTAATTTGTAGTGTATCATTGAAAATACCTTATAATATAACGTCATATGCAGTGTATCATTGAAAATACCTTATAATATATGGTAATTTGTAGTGTATCAATGAAAATACCTTATAATATAACGTCATATGCAGTGTATCATTGAAAATACCTTATAATATATGGTAATTTGTAGTGTATCAATGAAAATACCTTATGATATAACGTAATATGCAGTGTATCATTGAAAATACCTTATAATATAACGTAATATGCAGTGTATCATTGAAAATAGCTTATAATATAACGTAATATGCAGTGTATCATTGAAAATACCTTATAATATAACGTAACATGCAGTGTATCATTGAAAATACCTTATAATATATTGTAGTTTAGCATTGAAAATACCTTATAATATAACATAATATGCAGTGTATCATTGAAAATACCTTATAATATAACGTAATATGCAGTGTATCATTGAATATACCTTATGGTATAACGTAATATGCAGTGTATCATTGAAAATACCTTATAATATGTGGTAATTTGTAGTGTATCAATGAAAATACCTTATAATATAACGTAATATGCAGTGTATCATTGAAAATACCTTATAATATAACGTAATATGCAGTGTATCATTGAAAATACCTTATAATATAACGTAATATGCAGTGTATCATTAAAAATACCTTATAATATAACGTAATATGCAGTGTATCATTGAAAATACCTTATAATATAACGTAATATGCAGTGTATCATTGAAAATAGCTTATAATATAACGTAATATGCGGTGTATCATTGAAAATACCTTACAATATATCGTAATTTGTAGAGTATCATTGAAAATGCCTTATAATATAACGTAATATGCAGTGCATCATTGAAAATACATTATTATATAACGTAATATGCAGTGTATCAATGAAAATAGCTTATAATATAACGTAATATGCAGTGTATCATTGAAAATACCTTATGATATAACGTAATATGCAGTGTATCATGGAAAATACCTTATAATATAACGTAATATGCAGTGTATCATTGAAAATACCTTATAATATATGGTAATTTGTAGTGTATCAATGAAAATACCTTATAATATAACGTAATATGCAGTGTATCATTGAAAATACCTTATAATATATGGTTATTTGTAGTGTATCAATGAAAATACCTTATAATATATCGTAATATGCAGTGTATCATTGAAAATACCTTATAATATATGGTAATTTGTAGTGTATCAATGAAAATACCTTATAATATAACGTAATATGCAGTGTATCATTGAAAATACCTTATAACATAACGTAATATGCGGTGTATCATTGAAAGTACCTTATAATATATGGTAATTTGTAGTGTATCAATGAAAATACCTTATAATATAACGTCATATGCAGTGTATCATTGAAAATACCTTATAATATATGGTAATTTGTAGTGTATCAATGAAAATAAATTATAATATAACGTAATATGCAGTGTATCATTGAAAATGCCTTATAATATAACGTACCATGCAGTGTATCATTGAAAATACCTTATAATATATTGTAGTTTACCATTGAAAATACCTTATAATATAACGTAATATGCAGTGTATCATTGAAAATACCTTATAATATAACGTAATATGCAGTGTATCATTGAATATACCTTATGATATAACGTAATATGCAGTGTATCATTGAAAATACCATATAATATAACGTAATATGCAGTGTATCATTGAAAATACCTTAGAATATAACGTAATATGCAGTGTATCATTGAAAATAGCTTATAATATAACGTAATATGCAGTGTATCATTGAAAATACCTTATAATATAACGTAATATGCAGTGTATCATTGAAAATACCTTATAATATATCGTAATTTGTAGTGTATCATGGAAAATACCTTATAATATAACGTAATATGCAGTGTATCATTGAAAATACCTTATAATATATGGTAATTTGTAGTGTATCAATTAAAATACCTTATGATATAACGTAATATGCAGTGTATGATTGAAAATACCTTATAATATAACGTAATATGCAGTGTATCATTGAAAATACCTTATAATATATCGTAATTTGTAGTGTATCATTGAAAATACCTTATAATATATCGTAATTTGTAGTGTAACATTGAAAATACCTTATAATATAACGTAATATGCAGTGTATCATTGAAAATACCTTATAATATATGGTAATTTGTAGTGTATCAATGAAAATACCTTATAATATAACGTAATATGCAGTGTATCATTGAAAATACCATATAATATAACGTAATATGCAGTGTATCATTGAAAATACCTTATAATATAACGTAATATGCAGTGTATCATTGAAAATACCTTATAATATATCGTAATTTGTAGTGTATCATGGAAAATACCTTATAATATAACGTAATATGCAGTGTATCATTGAAAATACCTTATAATATATGGTAATTTGTAGTGTATCAATGAAAATACCTTATGATATAACGTAATATGCAGTGTATGATTGAAAATACCTTATAATATAACGTAATATGCAGTGTATCATTGAAAATACCTTATAATATATCGTAATTTGTAGTGTATCATTGAAAATACCTTATAATATATCGTAATTTGTAGTGTATCATTGAAAATACCTTATAATATAACGTAATATGCAGTGTATCATTGAAAATACCTTATAATATATCGTAATTTGTAGTGTATCAATGAAAATACCTTATAATATAACGTAATATGCAGTGTATCATTGAAAATACCTTATAATATAACGTAATATGCAGTGTATCATTGAAAATACCTTATAATATAACGTAATATGCAGTGTATCATTGAAAATACCTTATAATATAACGTAATATGCAGTGTATCATTGAAAATACCTTATAATATATCGTAATTTGTAGTGTATCATTGAAAATACCTTATAATATAACGTAATATGCAGTGTATCATTGAAAATACCTTATAATATATGGTAATTTGTAGTGTATCAATGAAAATACCTTATAATATAACGTAATATGCAGTGTATCATTGAAAATACCTTATATTATAACGTAATATGCGGTGTATCATTGAAAGTACCTTATAATATATGGTAATTTGTAGTGTATCAATGAAAATACCTTATAATATAACGTCGTATGCAGTGTATCATTGAAAATACCTTATAATATATGGTAATTTGTAGTGTATCAATGAAAATAAATTATAATATAACGTAATATGCAGTGTATCATTGAAAATGCCTTATAATATAACGTACCATGCAGTGTATCATTGAAAATACCTTATAATATATTGTAGTTTACCATTGAAAATACCTTATAATATAACGTAATATGCAGTGTATCATTGAAAATGCCTTATAATATAACGTACCATGCAGTGTATCATTGAAAATACCTTATAATATATTGTAGTTTACCATTGAAAATACCTTATAATATAACGTAATATGCAGTGTATCATTGAAAATACCTTATAATATAACGTAATATGCAGTGTATCATTGAATATACCTTATGATATAACGTAATATGCAGTGTATCATTGAAAATACCTTATAATATGTGGTAATTTGTAGTGTATCAATGAAAATACCTTATAATATAACGTAATATGCAGTGTATCATTGAAAATACCTTATAATATAACGTAATATGCAGTGTATCATTGAAAATACCTTATAATATATCGTAATTTGTAGTGTATCATTGAAAATACCTTATAATATAACGTAATATGCAGTGTATCATTGAAAATACCTTATAATATATGGTAATTTGTAGTGTATCAATGAAAATACCTTATAATATAACGTAATATGCAGTGTATCATTGAAAATACCTTATAATATATGGTAATTTGTAGTGTATCAATGAAAATACCTTATAATATAACGTAATATGCAGTGTATCATTGAAAATACCTTATAATATAACGTAATATGCAGTGTATCATTGAAAATACCTTATAATATAACGTAATATGCAGTGTATCATTGAAAATAGCTTATAATATAACGTAATATGCAGTGTATCATTGAAAATACCTTATAATATAACGTAACATGCAGTGTATCATTGAAAATACCTTATAATATATTGTAGTTTAGCATTGAAAATACCTTATAATATAACGTAATATGCAGTGTATCATTGAAAATACCTTATAATATAACGTAATATGCAGTGTATCATTGAAAATACCTTATAATATATCGTAATTTGTAGTGTATCATTGAAAATACCTTATAATATAACGTAATATTCAGTGTATCATTGAAAATACCTTATAATATATGGTAATTTGTAGTGTATCAATGAAAATACCTTATAATATAACGTAATATGCAGTGTATCATTGAAAATACCTTATAATATATCGTAATTTGTAGTGTATCATTGAAAATACCTTATAATATAACGTAATATGCAGTGTATCATTGAAAATACCTTATAATATATGGTAATTTGTAGTGTATCAATGAAAATACCTTATAATATAACGTAATATGCAGTGTATCATTGAAAATACCTTATAATATATGGTAATTTGTAGTGTATCAATGAAAATACCTTATAATATAACGTAATATGCAGTGTATCATTGAAAATACCTTATAATATAACGTAATATGCAGTGTATCATTGAAAATACCTTATAATATAACGTAATATGCAGTGTATCATTGAAAATAGCTTATAATATAACGTAATATGCAGTGTATCATTGAAAATACCTTATAATATAACGTAACATGCAGTGTATCATTGAAAATACCTTATAATATATTGTAGTTTAGCATTGAAAATACCTTATAATATAACGTAATATGCAGTGTATCATTGAAAATACCTTATAATATAACGTAATATGCAGTGTATCATTGAAAATACCTTATAATATATCGTAATTTGTAGTGTATCATTGAAAATACCTTATAATATAACGTAATATTCAGTGTATCATTGAAAATACCTTATAATATATGGTAATTTGTAGTGTATCAATGAAAATACCTTATAATATAACGTAATATGCAGTGTATCATTGAAAATACCTTATAATATAACGTAATATGCAGTGTATCATTGAAAATACCTTATAATATAACGTAATATGCAGTGTATCATTGAAAATACCTTACAATATATCATAATATGCAGTGTATCATTGAAAATACCTTATAATATATAGTAGTTTATCATTGAAAATACCTTATAATATAACGTAATATGCAGTGTGTCAATGAAAATACCTTACAATATATGGTAATTTGTAGTGTATCAATGAAAATACCTTGTAATATAACGTAATATGCAGTGTATCATTGAAAATACCTTATAATATATCATAATATGCAGTTTATCATTGAAAATACCATATAATATATCGTAATATGCAGTGTATCATTGAAAATACCTTATATTATAACGTAATATGCGGTGTATCACTGAAAGTACCTTATAATATATGGTAATTTGTAGTGTATCAATGAAAATACCTTATAATATAACGTCGTATGCAGTGTATCATTGAAAATACCTTATAATATATGGTAATTTGTAGTGTATCAATGAAAATACCTTATAATATAACGTAATATGCAGTGTATCATTGAAAATGCCTTATAATATAACGTACCATGCAGTGTATCATTGAAAATACCTTATAATATATTGTAGTTTACCATTGAAAATACCTTATAATATAACGTAATATGCAGTGTATCATTGAAAATACCTTATAATATAACGTAATATGCAGTGTATCATTGAATATACCTTATGATATAACGTAATATGCAGTGTATCATTGAAAATACCTTATAATATGTGGTAATTTGTAGTGTATCAATGAAAATACCTTATAATATAACGTAATATGCAGTGTATCATTGAAAATACCTTATAATATAACGTAATATGCAGTGTATCATTGAAAATACCTTATAATATATCGTAATTTGTAGTGTATCATTGAAAATACCTTATAATATAACGTAATATGCAGTGTATCATTGAAAATACCTTATAATATATGGTAATTTGTAGTGTATCAATGAAAATACCTTATAATATAACGTAATATGCAGTGTATCATTGAAAATACCTTATAATATATGGTAATTTGTAGTGTATCAATGAAAATACCTTATAATATAACGTAATATGCAGTGTATCATTGAAAATACCTTATAATATAACGTAATATGCAGTGTATCATTGAAAATACCTTATAATATAACGTAATATGCAGTGTATCATTGAAAATAGCTTATAATATAACGTAATATGCAGTGTATCATTGAAAATACCTTATAATATAACGTAACATGCAGTGTATCATTGAAAATACCTTATAATATATCGTAGTTTATCATTGAAAATACCTTATAATATAACGTAATATGCAGTGTATCATTGAAAATACCTTATAATATAACGTAATATGCAGTGTATCATTGAAAATACCTTATAATATATGGTAATTTGTAGTGTATCAATGAAAATACCATATAATATAACGTAATATGCAGTGTATCATTGAAAATACCTTAGAATATAACGTAATATGCAGTGTATCATTGAAAATACCTTATAATATAACGTAATATGCAGTGTATCATTGAAAATACCTTACAATATATCATAATATGCAGTGTATCATTGAAAATACCTTATAATATATAGTAGTTTATCATTGAAAATACCTTATAATATAACGTAATATGCAGTGTATCAATGAAAATACCTTACAATATATGGTAATTTGTAGTGTATCAATGAAAATACCTTGTAATATAACGTAATATGCAGTGTATCATTGAAAATACCTTATAATATATCATAATATGCAGTTTATCATTGAAAATACCATATAATATATCGTAATATGCAGTATATCATTGAAAATACCTTATATTATAACGTAATATGCGGTGTATCACTGAAAGTACCTTATAATATATGGTAATTTGTAGTGTATCAATGAAAATACCTTATAATATAACGTCGTATGCAGTGTATCATTGAAAATACCTTATAATATATGGTAATTTGTAGTGTATCAATGAAAATAAATTATAATATAACGTAATATGCAGTGTATCATTGAAAATGCCTTATAATATAACGTACCATGCAGTGTATCATTGAAAATACCTTATAATATATTGTAGTTTACCATTGAATATACCTTATAATATAACGTAATATGCAGTGTATCATTGAAAATACCTTATAATATATCGTAATTTGTAGTGTATCATGGAAAATACCTTATAATATAACGTAATATGCAGTGTATCATTGAAAATACCTTATAATATATGGTAATTTGTAGTGTATCAATGAAAATACCTTATGATATAACGTAATATGCAGTGTATGATTGAAAATACCTTATAATATAACGTAATATGCAGTGTATCATTGAAAATACCTTATAATATATCGTAATTTGTAGTGTATCATTGAAAATACCTTATAATATATCGTAATTTGTAGTGTATCATTGAAAATACCTTATAATATAACGTAATATGCAGTGTATCATTGAAAATACCTTATAATATATCGTAATTTGTAGTGTATCAATGAAAATACCTTATAATATAACGTAATATGCAGTGTATCATTGAAAATACCTTATAATATAACGTAATATGCAGTGTATCATTGAAAATACCTTATAATATAACGTAATATGCAGTGTATCATTGAAAATACCTTATAATATAACGTAATATGCAGTGTATCATTGAAAATACCTTATAATATATCGTAATTTGTAGTGTATCATTGAAAATACCTTATAATATAACGTAATATGCAGTGTATCATTGAAAATACCTTATAATATATGGTAATTTGTAGTGTATCAATGAAAATACCTTATAATATAACGTAATATGCAGTGTATCATTGAAAATACCTTATATTATAACGTAATATGCGGTGTATCATTGAAAGTACCTTATAATATATGGTAATTTGTAGTGTATCAATGAAAATACCTTATAATATAACGTCGTATGCAGTGTATCATTGAAAATACCTTATAATATATGGTAATTTGTAGTGTATCAATGAAAATAAATTATAATATAACGTAATATGCAGTGTATCATTGAAAATGCCTTATAATATAACGTACCATGCAGTGTATCATTGAAAATACCTTATAATATATTGTAGTTTACCATTGAAAATACCTTATAATATAACGTAATATGCAGTGTATCATTGAAAATGCCTTATAATATAACGTACCATGCAGTGTATCATTGAAAATACCTTATAATATATTGTAGTTTACCATTGAAAATACCTTATAATATAACGTAATATGCAGTGTATCATTGAAAATACCTTATAATATAACGTAATATGCAGTGTATCATTGAAAATACCTTATAATATAACGTAATATGCAGTGTATCATTGAAAATAGCTTATAATATAACGTAATATGCAGTGTATCATTGAAAATACCTTATAATATAACGTAACATGCAGTGTATCATTGAAAATACCTTATAATATATTGTAGTTTAGCATTGAAAATACCTTATAATATAACGTAATATGCAGTGTATCATTGAAAATACCTTATAATATAACGTAATATGCAGTGTATCATTGAAAATACCTTATAATATATCGTAATTTGTAGTGTATCATTGAAAATACCTTATAATATAACGTAATATTCAGTGTATCATTGAAAATACCTTATAATATATGGTAATTTGTAGTGTATCAATGAAAATACCTTATAATATAACGTAATATGCAGTGTATCATTGAAAATACCTTATAATATATCGTAATTTGTAGTGTATCATTGAAAATACCTTATAATATAACGTAATATGCAGTGTATCATTGAAAATACCTTATAATATATGGTAATTTGTAGTGTATCAATGAAAATACCTTATAATATAACGTAATATGCAGTGTATCATTGAAAATACCTTATAATATATGGTAATTTGTAGTGTATCAATGAAAATACCTTATAATATAACGTAATATGCAGTGTATCATTGAAAATACCTTATAATATAACGTAATATGCAGTGTATCATTGAAAATACCTTATAATATAACGTAATATGCAGTGTATCATTGAAAATAGCTTATAATATAACGTAATATGCAGTGTATCATTGAAAATACCTTATAATATAACGTAACATGCAGTGTATCATTGAAAATACCTTATAATATATTGTAGTTTAGCATTGAAAATACCTTATAATATAACGTAATATGCAGTGTATCATTGAAAATACCTTATAATATAACGTAATATGCAGTGTATCATTGAAAATACCTTATAATATATCGTAATTTGTAGTGTATCATTGAAAATACCTTATAATATAACGTAATATTCAGTGTATCATTGAAAATACCTTATAATATATGGTAATTTGTAGTGTATCAATGAAAATACCTTATAATATAACGTAATATGCAGTGTATCATTGAAAATACCTTATAATATAACGTAATATGCAGTGTATCATTGAAAATACCTTATAATATAACGTAATATGCAGTGTATCATTGAAAATACCTTACAATATATCATAATATGCAGTGTATCATTGAAAATACCTTATAATATATAGTAGTTTATCATTGAAAATACCTTATAATATAACGTAATATGCAGTGTGTCAATGAAAATACCTTACAATATATGGTAATTTGTAGTGTATCAATGAAAATACCTTGTAATATAACGTAATATGCAGTGTATCATTGAAAATACCTTATAATATATCATAATATGCAGTTTATCATTGAAAATACCATATAATATATCGTAATATGCAGTGTATCATTGAAAATACCTTATATTATAACGTAATATGCGGTGTATCACTGAAAGTACCTTATAATATATGGTAATTTGTAGTGTATCAATGAAAATACCTTATAATATAACGTCGTATGCAGTGTATCATTGAAAATACCTTATAATATATGGTAATTTGTAGTGTATCAATGAAAATAAATTATAATATAACGTAATATGCAGTGTATCATTGAAAATGCCTTATAATATAACGTACCATGCAGTGTATCATTGAAAATACCTTATAATATATTGTAGTTTACCATTGAAAATACCTTATAATATAACGTAATATGCAGTGTATCATTGAAAATACCTTATAATATAACGTAATATGCAGTGTATCATTGAATATACCTTATGATATAACGTAATATGCAGTGTATCATTGAAAATACCTTATAATATGTGGTAATTTGTAGTGTATCAATGAAAATACCTTATAATATAACGTAATATGCAGTGTATCATTGAAAATACCTTATAATATAACGTAATATGCAGTGTATCATTGAAAATACCTTATAATATATCGTAATTTGTAGTGTATCATTGAAAATACCTTATAATATAACGTAATATGCAGTGTATCATTGAAAATACCTTATAATATATGGTAATTTGTAGTGTATCAATGAAAATACCTTATAATATAACGTAATATGCAGTGTATCATTGAAAATACCTTATAATATATGGTAATTTGTAGTGTATCAATGAAAATACCTTATAATATAACGTAATATGCAGTGTATCATTGAAAATACCTTATAATATAACGTAATATGCAGTGTATCATTGAAAATACCTTATAATATAACGTAATATGCAGTGTATCATTGAAAATAGCTTATAATATAACGTAATATGCAGTGTATCATTGAAAATACCTTATAATATAACGTAACATGCAGTGTATCATTGAAAATACCTTATAATATATTGTAGTTTATCATTGAAAATACCTTATAATATAACGTAATATGCAGTGTATCATTGAAAATACCTTATAATATAACGTAATATGCAGTGTATCATTGAAAATACCTTATAATATATGGTAATTTGTAGTGTATCAATGAAAATACCATATAATATAACGTAATATGCAGTGTATCATTGAAAATACCTTATAATTTAACGTAATATGCAGTGTATCATTGAAAATACCTTATAATATAACGTAATATGCAGTGTATCATTGAAAATACCTTACAATATATCATAATATGCAGTGTATCATTGAAAATACCTTATAATATATAGTAGTTTATCATTGAAAATACCTTATAATATAACGTAATATGCAGTGTATCAATGAAAATACCTTACAATATATGGTAATTTGTAGTGTATCAATGAAAATACCTTGTAATATAACGTAATATGCAGTGTATCATTGAAAATACCTTATAATATATCATAATATGCAGTTTATCATTGAAAATACCATATAATATATCGTAATATGCAGTATATCATTGAAAATACCTTATATTATAACGTAATATGCGGTGTATCACTGAAAGTACCTTATAATATATGGTAATTTGTAGTGTATCAATGAAAATACCTTATAATATAACGTCGTATGCAGTGTATCATTGAAAATACCTTATAATATATGGTAATTTGTAGTGTATCAATGAAAATAAATTATAATATAACGTAATATGCAGTGTATCATTGAAAATGCCTTATAATATAACGTACCATGCAGTGTATCATTGAAAATACCTTATAATATATTGTAGTTTACCATTGAATATACCTTATAATATAACGTAATATGCAGTGTATCATTGAAAATACCTTATAATATAACGTAATATGCAGTGTATCATTGAATATACCTTATGATATAACGTAATATGCAGTGTATCATTGAAAATACCTTATAATATGTGGTAATTTGTAGTGTATCAATGAAAATACCTTATAATATAACGTAATATGCAGTGTATCATTGAAAATACCTTATAATATAACGTAATATGCAGTGTATCATTGAAAATACCTTATAATATATCGTAATTTGTAGTGTATCATTGAAAATACCTTATAATATAACGTAATATGCAGTGTATCATTGAAAATACCTTATAATATATGGTAATTTGTAGTGTATCAATGAAAATACCTTATAATATAACGTAATATGCAGTGTATCATTGAAAATACCTTATAATATATGGTAATTTGTAGTGTATCAATGAAAATACCTTATAATATAACGTAATATGCAGTGTATCATTGAAAATACCTTATAATATAACGTAATATGCAGTGTATCATTGAAAATACCTTATAATATAACGTAATATGCAGTGTATCATTGAAAATAGCTTATAATATAACGTAATATGCAGTGTATCATTGAAAATACCTTATAATATAACGTAACATGCAGTGTATCATTGAAAATACCTTATAATATATTGTAGTTTATCATTGAAAATACCTTATAATATAACGTAATATGCAGTGTATCATTGAAAATACCTTATAATATAACGTAATATGCAGTGTATCATTGAAAATACCTTATAATATATCGTAATTTGTAGTGTATCATTGAAAATACCTTATAATATAACGTAATATTCAGTGTATCATTGAAAATACCTTATAATATATGGTAATTTGTAGTGTATCAATGAAAATACCTTATAATATAACGTAATATGCAGTGTATTATTGAAAATACCTTATAATATAACGTAATATGCAGTGTATCATTGAAAATACCTTATAATATAACGTAATATGCAGTGTATCATTGAAAATACCTTACAATATATCATAATATGCAGTGTATCATTGAAAATACCTTATAATATATAGTAGTTTATCATTGAAAATACCTTATAATATAACGTAATATGCAGTGTATCATTGAAAATACCTTATGATATAACGTAATATGCAGTGTATCAATGAAAATACCTTACAATATATGGTAATTTGTATTGTATCAATGAAAATACCTTATAATATAACGTAATATGCAGTGTGTCATTGAAAATACCTTATAATATATCATAATATGCAGTTTATCATTGAAAATACCATATAATATATCGTAATATGCAGTATATCATTGAAAATACCTTATAATATAACGTAATAGGCAGTGTATCATTGAAAATACCTTATAATATATAGTAGTTTATCAATGAAAATACCTTATAATATACCGTAATATGCAGTGTATCATTGATAATACCTTATAATATAACGTAATATGCAGTGTATCATTGAAAATACCTTATAATATATCGTAATTTGTAGTGTATCATTGAAAATACCTTATAATATAACGTAATATGCAGTATATCATTGAAAATACCTTATAATATATGGTAATTTGTAGTGTATCATAGAAAATACCTTAGAATATAACGTAATATGCAGTGTATCATTGAAAATACCTTATAATATAACGTAATATGCAGTGTATCATTGAAAATACCTTATAATATAACGTAATATGCAGTGTATCATTGAAAATACCTTATAATATAACGTAATATGCAGTGTATCATTGAAAATAGCTTATAATATAACGTAATATGCAGTGTATCATTGAAAATACCTTATAATATAACGTAATATGCAGTGTATCATTGAAAATACCTTACAATATATCATAATATGCAGTGTATCATTGAAAATACCTTATAATATATAGTAGTTTATCATTGAAAATACCTTATAATATAACGTAATATGCAGTGTATCATTGAAAATACCTTATGATATAACGTAATATGCAGTGTATCAATGAAAATACCTTACAATATATGGTAATTTGTAGTGTATCAATGAAAATACCTTATAATATAACGTAATATGCAGTGTATCATTGAAAATACCTTATAATATATCATAATATGCAGTTTATCATTGAAAATACCATATAATATATCGTAATATGCAGTATATCATTGAAAATACCTTATAATATAACGTAATAGGCAGTGTATCATTGAAAATACCTTATAATATATAGTAGTTTATCAATGAAAATACCTTATAATATACCGTAATATGCAGTGTATCATTGATAATACCTTATAATATAACGTAATATGCAGTGTATCATTGAAAATACCTTATAATATATCGTAATTTGTAGTGTATCATTGAAAATACCTTATAATATAACGTAATATGCAGTGTATCATTGAAAATACCTTATAATATATCGTAATTTGTAGTGTATCATGGAAAATACCTTATAATATAACGTAATATGCAGTGTATCATTGAAAATACCTTATAATATATGGTAATTTGTAGTGTATCAATGAAAATACCTTATGATATAACGTAATATGCAGTGTATCATTGAAAATACCTTATAATATGTGGTAATTTGTAGTGTATCAATGAAAATACCATATAATATAACGTAATATGCAGTGTATCATTGAAAATACCTTATAATATAACGTAATATGCAGTGTATCATTGAAAATACCTTATAATATATCGTAGTTTGTAGTGTATCATTGAAAATACCTTATAATATAACGTAATATGCAGTGTATCATTGAAAATACCTTATAATATATCATAATATGCAGTTTATCATTGAAAATACCATATAATATATCGTAATATGCAGTATATCATTGAAAATACCTTATAATATAACGTAATAGGCAGTGTATCATTGAAAATACCTTATAATATATAGTAGTTTATCAATGAAAATACCTTATAATATACCGTAATATGCAGTGTATCATTGATAATACGTTATAATATAACGTAATATGCAGTGTATCATTGAAAATACCTTATAATATAACGTAATATGCAGTGTATCATTGAAAATACCTTACAATATATCATAATATGCAGTGTATCATTGAAAATACCTTATAATATATAGTAGTTTATCATTGAAAATACCTTATAATATAACGTAATATGCAGTGTATCATTGAAAATACCTTATGATATAACGTAACATGCAGTGTATCATTGAAAATACCTTATAATATATTGTAGTTTAGCATTGAAAATACCTTATAATATAACGTAATATGCAGTGTATCATTGAAAATACCTTATAATATAACGTAATATGCAGTGTATCATTGAAAATACCTTATAATATATCGTAATTTGTAGTGTATCATTGAAAATACCTTATAATATAACGTAATATGCAGTGTATCATTGAAAATACCTTATGATATAACGTAATATGCAGTGTATCAATGAAAATACCTTACAATATATGGTAATTTGTAGTGTATCAATGAAAATACCTTATAATATAACGTAATATGCAGTGTATCATTGAAAATACCTTATAATATATCATAATATTGCGTTTTATCATTGAAAATACCATATAATATATCGTAATATGCAGTATATCATTGAAAATACCTTATAATATAACGTAATAGGCAGTGTATCATTGAAAATACCTTATAATATATAGTAGTTTATCAATGAAAATACCTTATAATATAACGTAATATGCAGTGTATCATTGAAAATACCTTATAATATATCATAATATGCAGTTTATCATTGAAAATACCATATAATATATCGTAATATGCAGTATATCATTGAAAATACCTTATAATATAACGTAATAGGCAGTGTATCATTGAAAATACCTTATAATATATAGTAGTTTATCAATGAAAATACCTTATAATATACCGTAATATGCAGTGTATCATTGATAATACCTTATAATATAACGTAATATGCAGTGTATCATTGAAAATACCTTATAATATATCGTAATTTGTAGTGTATCATTGAAAATACCTTATAATATAACGTAATATGCAGTGTATCATTGAAAATACCTTATAATATATCGTAATTTGTAGTGTATCATGGAAAATACCTTATAATATAACGTAATATGCAGTGTATCATTGAAAATACCTTATAATATATGGTAATTTGTAGTGTATCAATGAAAATACCTTATGATATAACGTAATGTGCAGTGTATCATTGAAAATACCTTATAATATGTGGTAATTTGTAGTGTATCAATGAAAATACCATATAATATAACGTAATATGCAGTGTATCATTGAAAATACCTTATAATATAACGTAATATGCAGTGTATCATTGAAAATACCTTATAATATATCGTAATTTGTAGTGTATCATTGAAAATACCTTATAATATAACGTAATATGCAGTGTATCATTGAAAATACCTTATAATATATCATAATATGCAGTGTATCATTGAAAATACCTTATAATATAACGTAATATGCAGTGTATCATTGAAAATACCTTACAATATATCATAATATGCAGTGTATCATTGAAAATACCTTATAATATATAGTAGTTTATCATTGAAAATACCTTATAATATAACGTAATATGCAGTGTATCATTGAAAATACCTTATGATATAACGTAACATGCAGTGTATCATTGAAAATACCTTATAATATATTGTAGTTTAGCATTGAAAATACCTTATAATATAACGTAATATGCAGTGTATCATTGAAAATACCTTATAATATAACGTAATATGCAGTGTATCATTGAAAATACCTTATAATATATCGTAATTTGTAGTGTATCATTGAAAATACCTTATAATATAACGTAATATGCAGTGTATCATTGAAAATACCTTATGATATAACGTAATATGCAGTGTATCAATGAAAATACCTTACAATATATGGTAATTTGTAGTGTATCAATGAAAATACCTTATAATATAACGTAATATGCAGTGTATCATTGAAAATACCTTATAATATATCATAATATTGCGTTTTATCATTGAAAATACCATATAATATATCGTAATATGCAGTATATCATTGAAAATACCTTATAATATAACGTAATAGGCAGTGTATCATTGAAAATACCTTATAATATATAGTAGTTTATCAATGAAAATACCTTATAATATACCGTAATATGCAGTGTATCATTGATAATACCTTATAATATAACGTAATATGCAGTGTATCATTGGAAATACCTTATAATATATCGTAATTTGTAGTGTATCATTGAAAATACCTTATAATATAACGTAATATGCAGTATATCATTGAAAATACCTTATAATATATGGTAATTTGTAGTGTATCATAGAAAATACCTTAGAATATAACGTAATATGCAGTGTATCATTGAAAATACCTTATAATATAACGTAATATGCAGTGTATCATTGAAAATACCTTATAATATAACGTAATATGCAGTGTATCATTGAAAATACCTTATAATATATCGTAATTTGTAGTGTATCATGGAAAATACCTTATAATATAACGTAATATGCAGTGTATCATTGAAAATACCTTATAATATATGGTAATTTGTAGTGTATCAATGAAAATACCTTATGATATAACGTAATATGCAGTGTATCATTGAAAATACCTTATAATATAACGTAATATGCAGTGTATCATTGAATATACCTTATGATATAACGTAATATGCAGTGTATCAATGAAAATACCTTACAATATATGGTAATTTGTAGTGTATCAATGAAAATACCATATAATATAACGTAATATGCAGTGTATCATTGAAAATACCTTATAATATATCATAATATGCAGTTTATCATTGAAAATACCATATAATATATCGTAATATGCAGTATATAATTGAAAATACCTTATAATATAACGTAATAGGCAGTGTATCATTGAAAATACCTTATAATATATAGTAGTTTATCAATGAAAATACCTTATAATATACCGTAATATGCAGTGTATCATTGATAATACCTTATAATATAACGTAATATGCAGTGTATCATTGAAAATACCTTATAATATATCGTAATTTGTAGTGTATCATTGAAAATACCTTATAATATAACGTAATATGCAGTATATCATTGAAAATACCTTATAATATATGGTAATTTGTAGTGTATCAATGAAAATACCTTATAATATAACGTAATATGCAGTGTATCATTGAAAATACCTTATAATATAACGTAATATGCAGTGTATCATTGAAAATACCTTATAATATAACGTAATATGCAGTGTATCATTGAAAATACCATATAATATATCGTAATATGCAGTGTATCATTGAAAATACCTTATGATATAACGTAATATGCAGTGTATCAATGAAAATACATTACAATATATGGTAATTTGTAGTGTATCAATGAAAATACCTTATAATATAACGTAATATGCAGTGTATCATTGAAAATACCTTATAGTATATAGTAGTTTACCATTGCAAATACCTTATAATATAACGTAATATGCAGTGTATCATTGAAAATACCTTATAATATAACGTAATATGCAGTGTATCATTGAAAATAGCTTATAATATAACGTAATATGCAGTGTATCATTGAAAATACCTTATAATATAACGTAACATGCAGTGTATCATTGAAAATACCTTATAATATATTGTAGTTTAGCATTGAAAATACCTTATAATATAACGTAATATGCAGTGTATCATTGAAAATACCTTATAATATAACGTAATATGCAGTGTATCATTGAAAATACCTTATAATATATCGTAATTTGTAGTGTATCATTGAAAATACCTTATAATATAACGTAATATTCAGTGTATCATTGAAAATACCTTATAATATATGGTAATTTGTAGTGTATCAATGAAAATACCTTATAATATAACGTAATATGCAGTGTATCATTGAAAATACCTTATAATATAACGTAATATGCAGTGTATCATTGAAAATACCTTATAATATAACGTAATATGCAGTGTATCATTGAAAATACCTTACAATATATCATAATATGCAGTGTATCATTGAAAATACCTTATAATATATAGTAGTTTATCATTGAAAATACCTTATAATATAACGTAATATGCAGTGTATCAATGAAAATACCTTACAATATATGGTAATTTGTAGTGTATCAATGAAAATACCTTATAATATAACGTAATATGCAGTGTATCATTGAAAATACCTTATAATATATCATAATATGCAGTTTATCATTGAAAATACCATATAATATATCGTAATATGCAGTATATCATTGAAAATACCTTATAATATAACGTAATAGGCAGTGTATCATTGAAAATACCTTATAATATATAGTAGTTTATCAATGAAAATACCTTATAATATACCGTAATATGCAGTGTATCATTGATAATACCTTATAATATAACGTAACATGCAGTGTATCATTGAAAATACCTTATAATATATTGTAGTTTAGCATTGAAAATACCTTATAATATAACGTAATATGCAGTGTATCATTGAAAATACCTTATAATATAACGTAATATGCAGTGTATCATTGAAAATACCTTATAATATATCGTAATTTGTAGTGTATCATTGAAAATACCTTATAATATAACGTAATATTCAGTGTATCATTGAAAATACCTTATAATATATGGTAATTTGTAGTGTATCAATGAAAATACCTTATAATATAACGTAATATGCAGTGTATTATTGAAAATACCTTATAATATAACGTAATATGCAGTGTATCATTGAAAATACCTTATAATATAACGTAATATGCAGTGTATCATTGAAAATACCTTACAATATATCATAATATGCAGTGTATCATTGAAAATACCTTATAATATATAGTAGTTTATCATTGAAAATACCTTATAATATAACGTAATATGCAGTGTATCATTGAAAATACCTTATGATATAACGTAATATGCAGTGTATCAATGAAAATACCTTACAATATATGGTAATTTGTAGTGTATCAATGAAAATACCTTATAATATAACGTAATATGCAGTGTATCATTGAAAATACCTTATAATATATCATAATATGCAGTTTATCATTGAAAATACCATATAATATATCGTAATATGCAGTATATCATTGAAAATACCTTATAATATAACGTAATAGGCAGTGTATCATTGAAAATACCTTATAATATATAGTAGTTTATCAATGAAAATACCTTATAATATAACGTAATATGCAGTGTATCATTGATAATACCTTATAATATAACGTAATATGCAGTGTATCATTGAAAATACCTTATAATATATCGTAATTTGTAGTGTATCATTGAAAATACCTTATAATATAACGTAATATGCAGTATTTCATTGAAAATACCTTATAATATATCGTAATTTGTAGTGTATCATAGAAAATACCTTATAATATAACGTAATATGCAGTGTATCATTGAAAATACCTTATAATATAACGTAATATGCAGTGTATCATTGAAAATACCTTATAATATAACGTAATATGCAGTGTATCATTGAAAATACCTTATAATATATCGTAATTTGTAGTGTATCATGGAAAATACCTTATAATATAACGTAATATGCAGTGTATCATTGAAAATACCTTATAATATATGGTAATTTGTAGTGTATCAATGAAAATACCTTATGATATAACGTAATATGCAGTGTATCATTGAAAATACCTTATAATATAACGTAATATGCAGTGTATCATTGAAAATACCTTATAATATAACGTAATATGCAGTGTATCATTGAAAATACCTTATAATATATTGTAGTTTAGCATTGAAAATACCTTATAATATAACGTAATATGCAGTGTATCATTGAAAATACCTTATAATATATGGTAATTTGTAGTGTATCAATGAAAATACCTTATAATATAACGTAATATGCAGTGTATCATTGAAAATACCTTATAATATATCGTAATTTGTAGTGTATCATTGAAAATACCTTATAATATAACGTAATATGCAGTATATCATTGAAAATACCTTATAATATATGGTAATTTGTAGTGTATCAATGAAAATACCTTATAATATAACGTAATATGCAGTGTATCATTGAAAATACCTTATAATATAACGTAATATGCAGTGTATCATTGAAAATACCTTATAATATAACGTAATATGCAGTGTATCATTGAAAATACCTTATAATATAACGTAATATGCAGTGTATCATTGAAAATACCTTATAATATAACGTAACATGCAGTGTATCATTGAAAATACCTTATAATATATTGTAGTTTAGCATTGAAAATACCTTATAATATAACGTAATATGCAGTGTATCATTGAAAATACCTTATAATATATGGTAATTTGTAGTGTATCAATGAAAATACCTTATAATATAACGTAATATGCAGTGTATCATTGAAAATACCTTATAATATAACGTAATATGCAGTGTATCATTGAAAATACCTTATAATATAACGTAATATGCAGTGTATCATTGAAAATACCTTATAATATATGGTAATTTGTAGTGTATCAATGAAAATACCTTATAATATAACGTAATATGCAGTGTATCATTGAAAATACCTTATAATATAACGTAATATGCAGTGTATCATTGAAAATACCTTATAATATAACGTAATATGCAGTGTTTCATTGAAAATACCTTCAAATATAACGTAATATGCAGTGTATCATTGAAAATACCTTATGATATAACGTAATATGCAGTGTATCATTGAAAATAGCTTCTAATATAACGTAATATGCAGTGTATCATTGAAAATACCTTATAATATAACGTAACATGCAGTGTATCATTGAAAATACCTTATAATATATTGTAGTTTAGCATTGAAAATACCTTATAATATAACGTAATATGCAGTGTATCATTGAAAATACCTTATAATATATGGTAATTTGTAGTGTATCAATGAAAATACCTTATAATATAACGTAATATGCAGTGTATCATTGAAAATACCTTATAATATAACGTAATATGCAGTGTATCATTGAAAATACCTTATAATATAACGTAATATGCAGTGTATCATTGAAAATAGCTTATAATATAACGTAATATGCAGTGTATCATTGAAAATACCTTATAATATAACGTAACATGCAGTGTATCATTGAAAATACCTTATAATATATTGTAGTTTAGCATTGAAAATACCTTATAATATAACGTAATATGCAGTGTATCATTGAAAATACCTTATAATATAACGTAATATGCAGTGTATCATTGAAAATACCTTATAATATATTGTTATTTGTAGTGTATCATTGAAAATACCTTATAATATAACGTAATATGCAGTGTATCATTGAAAATACCTTATAATATATGGTAATTTGTAGTGTATCAATGAAAATACCTTATAATATAACGTAATATGCAGTGTATCATTGAAAATACCTTATAATATAACGTAATATGCAGTGTAACATTGAAAATACCTTATAATATAACGTAATATGCAGTGTATCATTGAAAATACCTTACAATATATCATAATATGCAGTGTATCATTGAAAATACCTTATAATATATAGTAGTTTATCATTGAAAATACCTTATAATATAACGTAATATGCAGTGTATCATTGAAAATACCTTATAATATAAGGTATTTGTAGTGTATCATTGAAAATACCTTATAATATAACGTAATATGCAGTGTATCATTGAAAATACCTTATAATATAACGTAATATGCAGTGTATCATTGAAAATACCATATAATATATCGTAATATGCAGTGTATCATTGAAAATACCTTATGATATAACGTAATATGCAGTGTATCATTGAAAATACCTTATAATATATAGTAGTTTATCATTGAAAATACCTTATAATATAACGTAATATGCAGTGTATCAATGAAAATACCTTACAATATATGGTAATTTGTAGTGTATCAATGAAAATACCTTATAATATAACGTAATATTCAGTGTATCATTGAAAATACCTTATAATATATGGTAATTTGTAGTGTATCAATGAAAATACCTTATAATATAACGTAATATGCAGTGTATTATTGAAAATACCTTATAATATAACGTAATATGCAGTGTATCATTGAAAATACCTTATAATATAACGTAATATGCAGTGTATCATTGAAAATACCTTACAATATATCATAATATGCAGTGTATCATTGAAAATACCTTATAATATATAGTAGTTTATCATTGAAAATACCTTATAATATAACGTAATATGCAGTGTATCATTGAAAATACCTTATAATGTAACGTAATATGCAGTGTATCAATGAAAATACCTTACAATATATGGTAATTTGTAGTGTATCAATGAAAATACCTTATAATATAACGTAATATGCAGTGTATCATTGAAAATACCTTATAATATAACGTAATATGCAGTTTATCATTGAAAATACCATATAATATATCGTAATATGCAGTATATCATTGAAAATACCTTATAATATAACGTAATAGGCAGTGTATCATTGAAAATACCTTATAATATATAGTAGTTTATCAATGAAAATACCTTATAATATAACGTAATATGCAGTGTATCATTGATAATACCTTATAATATAACGTAATATGCAGTGTATCATTGAAAATACCTTATAATATATCGTAATTTGTAGTGTATCATTGAAAATACCTTATAATATAACGTAATATGCAGTATATCATTGAAAATACCTTATAATATATGGTAATTTGTAGTGTATCATAGAAAATACCTTAGAATATAACGTAATATGCAGTGTATCATTGAAAATACCTTATAATATAACGTAATATGCAGTGTATCATTGAAAATACCTTATAATATAACGTAATATGCAGTGTATCATTGAAAATACCTTATAATATATCGTAATTTGTAGTGTATCATGGAAAATACCTTATAATATAACGTAATATGCAGTGTATCATTGAAAATACCTTATAATATATGGTAATTTGTAGTGTATCAATGAAAATACCTTATGATATAACGTAATATGCAGTGTATCATTGAAAATACCTTATAATATAACGTAATATGCAGTGTATCATTGAAAATACCTTATAATATAACGTAATATGCAGTGTATCATTGAAAATACCTTATAATATATTGTAGTTTAGCATTGAAAATACCTTATAATATAACGTAATATGCAGTGTATCATTGAAAATACCTTATAATATATGGTAATTTGTAGTGTATCAATGAAAATACCTTATAATATAACGTAATATGCAGTGTATCATTGAAAATACCTTATAATATATCGTAATTTGTAGTGTATCATTGAAAATACCTTATAATATAACGTAATATGCAGTATATCATTGAAAATACCTTATAATATATGGTAATTTGTAGTGTATCAATGAAAATACCTTATAATATAACGTAATATGCAGTGTATCATTGAAAATACCTTATAATATAACGTAATATGCAGTGTATCATTGAAAATACCTTATAATATAACGTAATATGCAGTGTATCATTGAAAATAGCTTATAATATAACGTAATATGCAGTGTATCATTGAAAATACCTTATAATATAACGTAACATGCAGTGTATCATTGAAAATACCTTATAATATATTGTAGTTTAGCATTGAAAATACCTTATAATATAACGTAATATGCAGTGTATCATTGAAAATACCTTATAATATATGGTAATTTGTAGTGTATCAATGAAAATACCTTATAATATAACGTAATATGCAGTGTATCATTGAAAATACCTTATAATATAACGTAATATGCAGTGTATCATTGAAAATACCTTATAATATAACGTAATATGCAGTGTATCATTGAAAATACCTTTAAATATAACGTAATATGCAGTGTATCATTGAAAATACCTTATGATATAACGTAATATGCAGTGTATCATTGAAAATAGCTTCTAATATAACGTAATATGCAGTGTATCATTGAAAATACCTTATAATATAACGTAACATGCAGTGTATCATTGAAAATACCTTATAATATATTGTAGTTTAGCATTGAAAATACCTTATAATATAACGTAATATGCAGTGTATCATTGAAAATACCTTATAATATATGGTAATTTGTAGTGTATCAATGAAAATACCTTATAATATAACGTAATATGCAGTGTATCATTGAAAATACCTTATAATATAACGTAATATGCAGTGTATCATTGAAAATACCTTATAATATAACGTAATATGCAGTGTATCATTGAAAATAGCTTATAATATAACGTAATATGCAGTGTATCATTGAAAATACCTTATAATATATCGTAATTTGTAGTGTATCATTGAAAATACCTTATAATATAACGTAATATGCAGTGTATCATTGAAAATACCTTATAATATATGGTAATTTGTAGTGTATCAATGAAAATACCTTATAATATAACGTAATATGCAGTGTATCATTGAAAATACCTTATAATATAACGTAATATGCAGTGTAACATTGAAAATACCTTATAATATAACGTAATATGCAGTGTATCATTGAAAATACCTTACAATATATCATAATATGCAGTGTATCATTGAAAATACCTTATAATATATAGTAGTTTATCATTGAAAATACCTTATAATATAACGTAATATGCAGTGTATCATTGAAAATACCTTATAATATAAGGTATTTGTAGTGTATCATTGAAAATACCTTATAATATAACGTAATATGCAGTGTATCATTGAAAATACCTTATAATATATTGTAGTTTAGCATTGAAAATACCTTATAATATAACGTAATATGCAGTGTATCATTGAAAATACCTTATAATATATGGTAATTTGTAGTGTATCAATGAAAATACCTTATAATATAACGTAATATGCAGTGTATCATTGAAAATACCTTATAATATAACGTAATATGCAGTGTATCATTGAAAATACCTTATAATATAACGTAATATGCAGTGTATCATTGAAAATACCTTTAAATATAACGTAATATGCAGTGTATCATTGAAAATACCTTATGATATAACGTAATATGCAGTGTATCATTGAAAATAGCTTCTAATATAACGTAATATGCAGTGTATCATTGAAAATACCTTATAATATAACGTAACATGCAGTGTATCATTGAAAATACCTTATAATATATTGTAGTTTAGCATTGAAAATACCTTATAATATAACGTAATATGCAGTGTATCATTGAAAATACCTTATAATATATGGTAATTTGTAGTGTATCAATGAAAATACCTTATAATATAACGTAATATGCAGTGTATCATTGAAAATACCTTATAATATAACGTAATATGCAGTGTATCATTGAAAATACCTTATAATATAACGTAATATGCAGTGTATCATTGAAAATAGCTTATAATATAACGTAATATGCAGTGTATCATTGAAAATACCTTATAATATAACGTAACATGCAGTGTATCATTGAAAATACCTTATAATATATTGTAGTTTAGCATTGAAAATACCTTATAATATAACGTAATATGCAGTGTATCATTGAAAATACCTTATAATATAACGTAATATGCAGTGTATCATTGAAAATACCTTATAATATAACGTAATATGCAGTGTATCATTGAAAATACCTTTAAATATAACGTAATATGCAGTGTATCATTGAAAATACCTTATAATATAACGTAATATGCAGTGTATCATTGAAAATAGCTTCTAATATAACGTAATATGCAGTGTATCATTGAAAATACCTTATAATATAACGTAACATGCAGTGTATCATTGAAAATACCTTATAATATATTGTAGTTTAGCATTGAAAATACCTTATAATATAACGTAATATGCAGTGTATCATTGAAAATACCTTATAATATATGGTAATTTGTAGTGTATCAATGAAAATACCTTATAATATAACGTAATATGCAGTGTATCATTGAAAATACCTTATAATATAACGTAATATGCAGTGTATCATTGAAAATACCTTATAATATAACGTAATATGCAGTGTATCATTGAAAATAGCTTATAATATAACGTAATATGCAGTGTATCATTGAAAATACCTTATAATATAACGTAACATGCAGTGTATCATTGAAAATACCTTATAATATATTGTAGTTTAGCATTGAAAATACCTTATAATATAACGTAATATGCAGTGTATCATTGAAAATACCTTATAATATAACGTAATATGCAGTGTATCATTGAAAATACCTTATAATATAACGTAATATGTAGTGTATCATTGAAAATACCTTATAATATAACGTAATATGCAGTGTATCATTGAAAATACCTTATAATATATGGTAATTTGTAGTGTATCAATGAAAATACCTTATAATATAACGTAATATGCAGTGTATCATTGAAAATACCTTATAATATAACGTAATATGCAGTGTAACATTGAAAATACCTTATAATATAACGTAATATGCAGTGTATCATTGAAAATACCTTACAATATATCATAATATGCAGTGTATCATTGAAAATACCTTATAATATATTGTAGTTTATCATTGAAAATACCTTATAATATAACGTAATATGCAGTGTATCATTGAAAATACCTTATAATATAAGGTATTTGTAGTGTATCATTGAAAATACCTTATAATATAACGTAACATGCAGTGTATCATTGAAAATACCTTATAATATATTGTAGTTTAGCATTGAAAATACCTTATAATATAACGTAATATGCAGTGTATCATTGAAAATACCTTATAATATATGGTAATTTGTAGTGTATCAATGAAAATACCTTATAATATAACGTAATATGCAGTGTATCATTGAAAATACCTCATAATATAACGTAATATGCAGTGTATCATTGAAAATACCTTATAATATAACGTAATATGCAGTGTATCATTGAAAATACCTTTAAATATAACGTAATATGCAGTGTATCATTGAAAATACCTTATGATATAACGTAATATGCAGTGTATCATTGAAAATAGCTTCTAATATAACGTAATATGCAGTGTATCATTGAAAATACCTTATAATATAACGTAACATGCAGTGTATCATTGAAAATACCTTATAATATATTGTAGTTTAGCATTGAAAATACCTTATAATATAACGTAATATGCAGTGTATCATTGAAAATACCTTATAATATATGGTAATTTGTAGTGTATCAATGAAAATACCTTATAATATAACGTAATATGCAGTGTATCATTGAAAATACCTTATAATATAACGTAATATGCAGTGTATCATTGAAAATACCTTATAATATAACGTAATATGCAGTGTATCATTGAAAATAGCTTATAATATAACGTAATATGCAGTGTATCATTGAAAATACCTTATAATATAACGTAACATGCAGTGTATCATTGAAAATACCTTATAATATATTGTAGTTTAGCATTGAAAATACCTTATAATATAACGTAATATGCAGTGTATCATTGAAAATACCTTATAATATAACGTAATATGCAGTGTATCATTGAAAATACCTTATAATATATCGTTATTTGTAGTGTATCATTGAAAATACCTTATAATATAACGTAATATGCAGTGTATCATTGAAAATACCTTATAATATATGGTAATTTGTAGTGTATCAATGAAAATACCTTATAATATAACGTAATATGCAGTGTATCATTGAAAATACCTTATAATATAACGTAATATGCAGTGTAACATTGAAAATACCTTATAATATAACGTAATATGCAGTGTATCATTGAAAATACCTTATAATATATCATAATATGCAGTGTATCATTGAAAATACCTTATAATATATAGTAGTTTATCATTGAAAATACCTTATAATATAACGTAATATGCAGTGTATCATTGAAAATACCTTATAATATAAGGTATTTGTAGTGTATCATTGAAAATACCTTATAATATAACGTAATATGCAGTGTATCATTGAAAATACCTTATAATATAACGTAATATGCAGTGTATCATTGAAAATACCATATAATATATCGTAATATGCAGTGTATCATTGAAAATACCTTATGATATAACGTAATATGCAGTGTATCAATGAAAATACCTTACAATATATGGTAATTTGTAGTGTATCAATGAAAATACCTTATAATATAACGTAATATGCAGTGTATCATTGAAAATACCTTATAGTATATAGTAGTTTACCATTGCAAATACCTTATAATATAACGTAATATGCAGTGTATCATTGAAAATACCTTATAATATAACGTAATAGGCAGTGTATCATTGAAAATACCTTATAATATATAGTAGTTTATCAATGAAAATACCTTATAATATACCGTAATATGCAGTGTATCATTGAAAATACCTTATAATATAACGTAATATGCAGTGTATCATTGAAAATACCTTTAAATATAACGTAATATGCAGTGTATCATTGAAAATACCTTATGATATAACGTAATATGCAGTGTATCATTGAAAATAGCTTCTAATATAACGTAATATGCAGTGTATCATTGAAAATACCTTATAATATAACGTAACATGCAGTGTATCATTGAAAATACCTTATAATATATTGTAGTTTAGCATTGAAAATACCTTATAATATAACGTAATATGCAGTGTATCATTGAAAATAGCTTATAATATAACGTAATATGCAGTGTATCATTGAAAATACCTTATAATATAACGTAACATGCAGTGTATCATTGAAAATACCTTATAATATATTGTAGTTTAGCATTGAAAATACCTTATAATATAACGTAATATGCAGTGTATCATTGAAAATACCTTATAATATAACGTAATATGCAGTGTATCATTGAAAATACCTTTAAATATAACGTAATATGCAGTGTATCATTGAAAATACCTTATGATATAACGTAATATGCAGTGTATCATTGAAAATAGCTTCTAATATAACGTAATATGCAGTGTATCATTGAAAATACCTTATAATATAACGTAACATGCAGTGTATCATTGAAAATACCTTATAATATATTGTAGTTTAGCATTGAAAATACCTTATAATATAACGTAATATGCAGTGTATCATTGAAAATACCTTATAATATAACGTAATATGCAGTGTATCATTGAAAATACCTTATAATATATCGTAATTTGTAGTGTATCATTGAAAATACCTTATAATATAACGTAATATGCAGTATATCATTGAAAATACCTTATAATATATGGTAATTTGTAGTGTATCAATGAAAATACCTTATAATATAACGTAATATGCAGTGTATCATTGAAAATACCTTATAATATAACGTAATATGCAGTGTATCATTGAAAATACCTTATAATATAACGTAATATGCAGTGTATCATTGAAAATAGCTTATAATATAACGTAATATGCAGTGTATCATTGAAAATACCTTATAATATAACGTAACATGCAGTGTATCATTGAAAATACCTTATAATATATTGTAGTTTAGCATTGAAAATACCTTATAATATAACGTAATATGCAGTGTATCATTGAAAATACCTTATAATATATGGTAATTTGTAGTGTATCAATGAAAATACCTTATAATATAACGTAATATGCAGTGTATCATTGAAAATACCTTATAATATAACGTAATATGCAGTGTATCATTGAAAATACCTTATAATATAACGTAATATGCAGTGTATCATTGAAAATACCTTTAAATATAACGTAATATGCAGTGTATCATTGAAAATACCTTATGATATAACGTAATATGCAGTGTATCATTGAAAATAGCTTCTAATATAACGTAATATGCAGTGTATCATTGAAAATACCTTATAATATAACGTAACATGCAGTGTATCATTGAAAATACCTTATAATATATTGTAGTTTAGCATTGAAAATACCTTATAATATAACGTAATATGCAGTGTATCATTGAAAATACCTTGTAATATATGGTAATTTGTAGTGTATCAATGAAAATACCTTATAATATAACGTAATATGCAGTGTATCATTGAAAATACCTTATAATATAACGTAATATGCAGTGTATCATTGAAAATACCTTATAATATAACGTAATATGCAGTGTATCATTGAAAATAGCTTATAATATAACGTAATATGCAGTGTATCATTGAAAATACCTTATAATATAACGTATCATGCAGTGTATCATTGAAAATACCTTATAATATATTGTAGTTTAGCATTGAAAATACCTTATAATATAACGTAATATGCAGTGTATCATTGAAAATACCTTATAATATAACGTAATATGCAGTGTATCATTGAAAATACCTTATAATATATCGTAATTTGTAGTGTATCATTGAAAATACCTTATAATATAACGTAATATGCAGTGTATCATTGAAAATACCTTATAATATATGGTAATTTGTAGTGTATCAATGAAAATACCTTATAATATAACGTAATATGCAGTGTATCATTGAAAATACCTTATAATATAACGTAATATGCAGTGTAACATTGAAAATACCTTATAATATAACGTAATATGCAGTGTATCATTGAAAATACCTTACAATATATCATAATATGCAGTGTATCATTGAAAATACCTTATAATATATAGTAGTTTATCATTGAAAATACCTTTAAATATAACGTAATATGCAGTGTATCATTGAAAATACCTTATGATATAACGTAATATGCAGTGTATCATTGAAAATAGCTTCTAATATAACGTAATATGCAGTGTATCATTGAAAATACCTTATAATATAACGTAACATGCAGTGTATCATTGAAAATACCTTATAATATATTGTAGTTTAGCATTGAAAATACCTTATAATATAACGTAATATGCAGTGTATCATTGAAAATACCTTATAATATATGGTAATTTGTAGTGTATCAATGAAAATACCTTATAATATAACGTAATATGCAGTGTATCATTGAAAATACCTTATAATATAACGTAATATGCAGTGTATCATTGAAAATACCTTATAATATAACGTAATATGCAGTGTATCATTGAAAATAGCTTATAATATAACGTAATATGCAGTGTATCATTGAAAATACCTTATAATATAACGTAATATGCAGTGTATCATTGAAAATACCTTATAATATATTGTAGTTTAGCATTGAAAATACCTTATAATATAACGTAATATGCAGTGTATCATTGAAAATACCTTATAATATAACGTAATATGCAGTGTATCATTGAAAATACCTTATAATATAACGTAATATGCAGTGTATCATTGAAAATACCTTATAATATAACGTAATATGCAGTGTATCATTGAAAATACCTTTAAATATAACGTAATATGCAGTGTATCATTGAAAATACCTTATGATATAACGTAATATGCAGTGTATCATTGAAAATAGCTTCTAATATAACGTAATATGCAGTGTATCATTGAAAATACCTTATAATATAACGTAACATGCAGTGTATCATTGAAAATACCTTATAATATATTGTAGTTTAGCATTGAAAATACCTTATAATATAACGTAATATGCAGTGTATCATTGAAAATACCTTATAATATATGGTAATTTGTAGTGTATCAATGAAAATACCTTATAATATAACGTAATATGCAGTGTATCATTGAAAATACCTTATAATATAACGTAATATGCAGTGTATCATTGAAAATACCTTATAATATAACGTAATATGCAGTGTATCATTGAAAATAGCTTATAATATAACGTAATATGCAGTGTATCATTGAAAATACCTTATAATATAACGTAACATGCAGTGTATCATTGAAAATACCTTATAATATATTGTAGTTTAGCATTGAAAATACCTTATAATATAACGTAATATGCAGTGTATCATTGAAAATACCTTATAATATAACGTAATATGCAGTGTATCATTGAAAATACCTTATAATATATCGTAATTTGTAGTGTATCATTGAAAATACCTTATAATATAACGTAATATGCAGTGTATCATTGAAAATACCTTATAATATATGGTAATTTGGAGTGTATCAATGAAAATACCTTATAATATAACGTAATATGCAGTGTATCATTGAAAATACCTTATAATATAACGTAATATGCAGTGTAACATTGAAAATACCTTATAATATAACGTAATATGCAGTGTATCATTGAAAATACCTTATAATATATCATAATATGCAGTGTATCATTGAAAATACCTTATAATATATAGTAGTTTATCATTGAAAATACCTTATAATATAACGTAATATGCAGTGTATCATTGAAAATACCTTATAATATAAGGTATTTGTAGTGTATCATTGAAAATACCTTATAATATAACGTAACATGCAGTGTATCATTGAAAATACCTTATAATATATAGTAGTTTAGCATTGAAAATACCTTATAATATAACGTAATATGCAGTGTATCATTGAAAATACCTTATAATATATGGTAATTTGTAGTGTATCAATGAAAATACCTTATAATATAACGTAATATGCAGTGTATCATTGAAAATACCTTATAATATAACGTAATATGCAGTGTATCATTGAAAATACCTTATAATATAACGTAATATGCAGTGTATCATTGAAAATACCTTTAAATATAACGTAATATGCAGTGTATCATTGAAAATACCTTATGATATAACGTAATATGCAGTGTATCATTGAAAATAGCTTCTAATATAACGTAATATGCAGTGTATCATTGAAAATACCTTATAATATAACGTAACATGCAGTGTATCATTGAAAATACCTTATAATATATTGTAGTTTAGCATTGAAAATACCTTATAATATAACGTAATATGCAGTGTATCATTGAAAATACCTTATAATATATGGTAATTTGTAGTGTATCAATGAAAATACCTTATAATATAACGTAATATGCAGTGTATCATTGAAAATACCTTATAATATAACGTAATATGCAGTGTATCATTGAAAATACCTTATAATATAACGTAATATGCAGTGTATCATTGAAAATAGCTTATAATATAACGTAATATGCAGTGTATCATTGAAAATACCTTATAATATAACGTAACATGCAGTGTATCATTGAAAATACCTTATAATATATTGTAGTTTAGCATTGAAAATACCTTATAATATAACGTAATATGCAGTGTATCATTGAAAATACCTTATAATATAACGTAATATGCAGTGTATCATTGAAAATACCTTATAATATATCGTAATTTGTAGTGTATCATTGAAAATACCTTATAATATAACGTAATATGCAGTGTATCATTGAAAATACCTTATAATATATGGTAATTTGTAGTGTATCATTGAAAATACCTTATAATATAACGTAATATGCAGTGTATCATTGAAAATACCTTATAATATAACGTAATATGCAGTGTAACATTGAAAATACCTTATAATATAACGTAATATGCAGTGTATCATTGAAAATACCTTACAATATATCATAATATGCAGTGTATCATTGAAAATACCTTATAATATATCGTAGTTTATCATTGAAAATACCTTATAATATAACGTAATATGCAGTGTATCATTGAAAATACCTTATAATATAAGGTATTTGTAGTGTATCATTGAAAATACCTTATAATATAACGTAATATGCAGTGTATCATTGAAAATACCTTATAATATAACGTAATATGCAGTGTATCATTGAAAATACCATATAATATATCGTAATATGCAGTGTATCATTGAAAATACCTTATGATATAACGTAATATGCAGTGTATCAATGAAAATACCTTACAATATATGGTAATTTGTAGTGTATCAATGAAAATACCTTATAATATAACGTAATATGCAGTGTATCATTGAAAATACCTTATAGTATATAGTAGTTTACCATTGCAAATACCTTATAATATAACGTAATATGCAGTGTATCATTGAAAATACCTTATAATATAACGTAATAGGCAGTGTATCATTGAAAATACCTTATAATATATAGTAGTTTATCAATGAAAATACCTTATAATATACCGTAATATGCAGTGTATCATTGAAAATACCTTATAATATAACGTAATATGCAGTGTATCATTGAAAATACCTTTAAATATAACGTAATATGCAGTGTATCATTGAAAATACCTTATGATATAACGTAATATGCAGTGTATCATTGAAAATAGCTTCTAATATAACGTAATATGCAGTGTATCATTGAAAATACCTTATAATATAACGTAACATGCAGTGTATCATTGAAAATACCTTATAATATATTGTAGTTTAGCATTGAAAATACCTTATAATATAACGTAATATGCAGTGTATCATTGAAAAAAGCTTATAATATAACGTAATATGCAGTGTATCATTGAAAATACCTTATAATATAACGTAACATGCAGTGTATCATTGAAAATACCTTATAATATATTGTAGTTTAGCATTGAAAATACCTTATAATATAACGTAATATGCAGTGTATCATTGAAAATACCTTATAATATAACGTAATATGCAGTGTATCATTGAAAATACCTTATGATATAACGTAATATGCAGTGTATCATTGAAAATAGCTTCTAATATAACGTAATATGCAGTGTATCATTGAAAATACCTTATAATATAACGTAACATGCAGTGTATCATTGAAAATACCTTATAATATATTGTAGTTTAGCATTGAAAATACCTTATAATATAACGTAATATGCAGTGTATCATTGAAAATACCTTATAATATAACGTAATATGCAGTGTATCATTGAAAATACCTTATAATATAACGTAACATGCAGTGTATCATTGAAAATACCTTATAATATATTGTAGTTTAGCATTGAAAATACCTTATAATATAACGTAATATGCAGTGTATCATTGAAAATACCTTATAATATATGGTAATTTGTAGTGTATCAATGAAAATACCTTATAATATAACGTAATATGCAGTGTATCATTGAAAATACCTTATAATATATCGTAATTTGTAGTGTATCATTGAAAATACCTTATAATATAACGTAATATGCAGTATATCATTGAAAATACCTTATAATATATGGTAATTTGTAGTGTATCAATGAAAATACCTTATAATATAACGTAATATGCAGTGTATCATTGAAAATACCTTATAATATAACGTAATATGCAGTGTATCATTGAAAATACCTTATAATATAACGTAATATGCAGTGTATCATTGAAAATAGCTTATAATATAACGTAATATGCAGTGTATCATTGAAAATACCTTATAATATAACGTAACATGCAGTGTATCATTGAAAATACCTTATAATATATTGTAGTTTAGCATTGAAAATACCTTATAATATAACGTAATATGCAGTGTATCATTGAAAATACCTTATAATATATGGTAATTTGTAGTGTATCAATGAAAATACCTTATAATATAACGTAATATGCAGTGTATCATTGAAAATACCTTATAATATAACGTAATATGCAGTGTATCATTGAAAATACCTTATAATATAACGTAATATGCAGTGTATCATTGAAAATAGCTTATAATATAACGTAATATGCAGTGTATCATTGAAAATACCTTATAATATAACGTAATATGCAGTGTATCATTGAAAATAGCTTATAATATAACGTAATATGCAGTGTATCATTGAAAATACCTTATAATATAACGTAACATGCAGTGTATCATTGAAAATACCTTATAATATATTGTAGTTTAGCATTGAAAATACCTTATAATATAACGTAATATGCAGTGTATCATTGAAAATACCTTATAATATATGGTAATTTGTAGTGTATCAATGAAAATACCTTATAATATAACGTAATATGCAGTGTATCATTGAAAATACCTTATAATATAACGTAATATGCAGTGTATCATAGAAAATACCTTATAATATAACGTAATATGCAGTGTATCATTGAAAATAGCTTATAATATAACGTAATATGCAGTGTATCATTGAAAATACCTTATAATATAACGTAATATGCAGTGTATCATTGAAAATAGCTTATAATATAACGTAATATGCAGTGTATCATTGAAAATACCTTATAATATAACGTAACATGCAGTGTATCATTGAAAATACCTTATAATATATTGTAGTTTAGCATTGAAAATACCTTATAATATAACGTAATATGCAGTGTATCATTGAAAATACCTTATAATATATGGTAATTTGTAGTGTATCAATGAAAATACCTTATAATATAACGTAATATGCAGTGTATCATTGAAAATACCTTATAATATAACGTAATATGCAGTGTATCATTGAAAATACCTTATAATATAACGTAATATGCAGTGTATCATTGAAAATACCTTTAAATATAACGTAATATGCAGTGTATCATTGAAAATACCTTATGATATAACGTAATATGCAGTGTATCATTGAAAATAGCTTCTAATATAACGTAATATGCAGTGTATCATTGAATATACCTTATAATATAACGTAACATGCAGTGTATCATTGAAAATACCTTATAATATATTGTAGTTTAGCATTGAAAATACCTTATAATATAACGTAATATGCAGTGTATCATTGAAAATACCTTATAATATATGGTAATTTGTAGTGTATCAATGAAAATACCTTATAATATAACGTAATATGCAGTGTATCATTGAAAATACCTTATAATATAACGTAATATGCAGTGTATCATTGAAAATACCTTATAATATAACGTAATATGCAGTGTATCATTGAAAATAGCTTATAATATAACGTAATATGCAGTGTATCATTGAAAATACCTTATAATATAACGTAACATGCAGTGTATCATTGAAAATACCTTATAATATATTGTAGTTTAGCATTGAAAATACCTTATAATATAACGTAATATGCAGTGTATCATTGAAAATACCTTATAATATAACGTAATATGCAGTGTATCATTGAAAATACCTTATAATATATCGTAATTTGTAGTGTATCATTGAAAATACCTTATAATATAACGTAATATGCAGTGTATCATTGAAAATACCTTATAATATATGGTAATTTGTAGTGTATCAATGAAAATACCTTATAATATAACGTAATATGCAGTGTATCATTGAAAATACCTTATAATATAACGTAATATGCAGTGTAACATTGAAAATACCTTATAATATAACGTAATATGCAGTGTATCATTGAAAATACCTTACAATATATCATAATATGCAGTGTATCATTGAAAATACCTTATAATATATTGTAGTTTAGCATTGAAAATACCTTATAATATAACGTAATATGCAGTGTATCATTGAAAATACCTTATAATATATGGTAATTTGTAGTGTATCAATGAAAATACCTTATAATATAACGTAATATGCAGTGTATCATTGAAAATACCTTATAATATAACGTAATATGCAGTGTATCATTGAAAATACCATATAATATATCGTAATATGCAGTGTATCATTGAAAATACCTTATGATATAACGTAATATGCAGTGTATCAATGAAAATACCTTACAATATATGGTAATTTGTAGTGTATCAATGAAAATACCTTATAATATAACGTAATATGCAGTGTATCATTGAAAATACCTTATAGTATATAGTAGTTTACCATTGCAAATACCTTATAATATAACGTAATATGCAGTGTATCATTGAAAATACCTTATAATATAACGTAATAGGCAGTGTATCATTGAAAATACCTTATAATATATAGTAGTTTATCATTGAAAATACCTTATAATATACCGTAATATGCAGTGTATCATTGAAAATACCTTATAATATAACGTAATATGCAGTGTATCATTGAAAATACCTTTAAATATAACGTAATATGCAGTGTATCATTGAAAATACCTTATGATATAACGTAATATGCAGTGTATCATTGAAATAGACTTCTAATATAACGTAATATGCAGTGTATCATTGAAAATACCTTATAATATAACGTAACATGCAGTGTATCATTGAAAATACCTTATAATATATTGTAGTTTAGCATTGAAAATACCTTATAATATAACGTAATATGCAGTGTATCATTGAAAATACCTTATAATATAACGTAATATGCAGTGTATCATTGAAAATACCTTATAATATAACGTAACATGCAGTGTATCATTGAAAATACCTTATAATATATTGTAGTTTAGCATTGAAAATACCTTATAATATAACGTAATATGCAGTGTATCATTGAAAATACCTTATAATATATGGTAATTTGTAGTGTATCAATGAAAATACCTTATAATATAACGTAATATGCAGTGTATCATTGAAAATACCTTATAATATATAGTAGTTTATCATTGAAAATACCTTATAATATAACGTAATATGCAGTGTATCATTGAAAATACCTTATAATATAAGGTATTTGTAGTGTATCATTGAAAATACCTTATAATATAACGTAATATGCAGTGTATCATTGAAAATACCTTATAATATAACGTAATATGCAGTGTATCATTGAAAATACCTTACAATATATCGTAATATGCAGTGTATCATTGAAAATACCTTATGATATAACGTAATATGCAGTGTATCAATGAAAATACCTTACAATATATGGTAATTTGTAGTGTATCAATGAAAATACCTTATAATATAACGTAATATGCAGTGTATCATTGAAAATACCTTATAGTATATAGTAGTTTTACCATTGCAAATACCTTATAATATAACGTAATATGCAGTGTATCATTGAAAATACCTTATAATATAACGTAATAGGCAGTGTATCATTGAAAATACCTTATAATATATAGTAGTTTATCATTGAAAATACCTTATAATATACCGTAATATGCAGTGTATCATTGAAAATACCTTATAATATAACGTAATATGCAGTGTATCATTGAAAATACCTTTAAATATAACGTAATATGCAGTGTATCATTGAAAATACCTTATGATATAACGTAATATGCAGTGTATCATTGAAAATAGCTTCTAATATAACGTAATATGCAGTGTATCATTGAAAATACCTTATAATATAACGTAACATGCAGTGTATCATTGAAAATACCTTATAATATATTGTAGTTTAGCATTGAAAATACCTTATAATATAACGTAATATGCAGTGTATCATTGAAAATACCTTATAATATAACGTAATATGCAGTGTATCATTGAAAATACCTTATAATATATCGTAATTTGTAGTGTATCATTGAAAATACCTTATAATATAACGTAATATGCAGTGTATCATTGAAAATACCTTATAATATATGGTAATTTGTAGTGCATCAATGAAAATACCTTATAATATAACGTAATATGCAGTGTATCATTGAAAATACCTTATAATATAACGTAACATGCAGTGTATCATTGAAAATACCTTATAATATATTGTAGTTTAGCATTGAAAATACCTTATAATATAACGTAATATGCAGTGTATCATTGAAAATACCTTATAATATAACGTAATATGCAGTGTATCATTGAAAATACCTTATAATATAACGTAATATGCAGTGTATCATTGAAAATACCTTATAATATATTGTAGTTTAGCATTGAAAATACCTTATAATATAACGTAATATGCAGTGTATCATTGAAAATACCTTATAATATATTGTAATTTGTAGTGTATCAATGAAAATACCTTATAATATAACGTAATATGCAGTGTATCATTGAAAATACCTTATAATATATCGTAATTTGTAGTGTATCATTGAAAATACCTTATAATATAACGTAATATGCAGTATATCATTGAAAATACCTTATAATATATGGTAATTTGTAGTGTATCAATGAAAATACCTTATAATATAACGTAATATGCAGTGTATCATTGAAAATACCTTATAATATAACGTAATATGCAGTGTATCATTGAAAATACCTTATAATATAACGTAATATGCAGTGTATCATTGAAAATAGCTTATAATATAACGTAATATGCAGTGTATCATTGAAAATACCTTATAATATAACGTAACATGCAGTGTATCATTGAAAATACCTTATAATATAACGTAATATGCAGTGTATCATTGAAAATACCTTATAATATAACGTAATATGCAGTGTATCATTGAAAATACCTTTAAATATAACGTAATATGCAGTGTATCATTGAAAATACCTTATGATATAACGTAATATGCAGTGTATCATTGAAAATAGCTTCTAATATAACGTAATATGCAGTGTATCATTGAAAATACCTTATAATATAACGTAACATGCAGTGTATCATTGAAAATACCTTATAATATATTGTAGTTTAGCATTGAAAATACCTTATAATATAACGTAATATGCAGTGTATCATTGAAAATACCTTATAATATAACGTAATATGCAGTGTATCATTGAAAATACCTTATAATATAACGTAACATGCAGTGTATCATTGAAAATACCTTATAATATATTGTAGTTTAGCATTGAAAATACCTTATAATATAACGTAATATGCAGTGTATCATTGAAAATACCTTATAATATATGGTAATTTGTAGTATATCAATGAAAATACCTTATAATATAACGTAATATGCAGTGTATCGTCAACAATACCTTATAATATATCGTAATTTGTAGTATATCATTGAAAATACCTTATAATATAACGTAATATGCAGTATATCATTGAAAATACCTTATAATATATGGTAATTTGTAGTGTATCAATGAAAATACCTTATAATATAACGTAATATGCAGTGTATCATTGAAAATACCTTATAATATAACGTAATATGCAGTGTATCATTGAAAATACCTTATAATATAACGTAATATGCAGTGTATCATTGAAAATAGCTTATAATATAACGTATTATGCAGTGTATCATTGAAAATACCTTATAATATAACGTAACATGCAGTGTATCATTGAAAATACCTTATAATATATTGTAGTTTAGCATTGAAAATACCTTATAATATAACGTAATATGCAGTGTATCATTGAAAATACCTTATAATATATGGTAATTTGTAGTGTATCAATGAAAATACCTTATAATATAACGTAATATGCAGTGTATCATTGAAAATACCTTATAATATAACGTAATATGCAGTGTATCATTGAAAATACCTTATAATATAACGTAATATGCAGTGTATCATTGAAAATAGCTTATAATATAACGTAATATGCAGTGTATCATTGAAAATACCTTATAATATAACGTAATATGCAGTGTATCATTGAAAATAGCTTATAATATAACGTAATATGCAGTGTATCATTGAAAATACCTTATAATATAACGTAACATGCAGTGTATCATTGATAATACCTTATAATATATTGTAGTTTAGCATTGAAAATACCTTATAATATAACGTAATATGCAGTGTATCATTGAAAATACCTTATAATATATGGTAATTTGTAGTGTATCAATGAAAATACCTTATAATATAACGTAATATGCAGTGTATCATTGAAAATACCTTATAATATAACGTAATATGCAGTGTATCATTGAAAATACCTTATAATATAACGTAATATGCAGTGTATCATTGAAAATACCTTTAAATATAACGTAATATGCAGTGTATCATTGAAAATACCTTATGATATAACGTAATATGCAGTGTATCATTGAAAATAGCTTCTAATATAACGTAATATGCAGTGTATCATTGAATATACCTTATAATATAAGGTATTTGTAGTGTATCATTGAAAATACCTTATAATATAACGTAATATGCAGTGTATCATTGAAAATACCTTATAATATAACGTAATATGCAGTGTATCATTGAAAATACCTTACAATATATCGTAATATGCAGTGTATCATTGAAAATACCTTATGATATAACGTAATATGCAGTGTATCAATGAAAATACCTTACAATATATGGTAATTTGTAGTGTATCAATGAAAATACCTTATAATATAACGTAATATGCAGTGTATCATTGAAAATACCTTATAGTATATAGTAGTTTACCATTGCAAATACCTTATAATATAACGTAATATGCAGTGTATCATTGAAAATACCTTATAATATAACGTAATAGGCAGTGTATCATTGAAAATACCTTATAATATATAGTAGTTTATCAATGAAAATACCTTATAATATATAGTAGTTTATCAATGAAAATACCTTATAATATACCGTAATATGCAGTGTATCATTGAAAATACCTTATAATATAACGTAATATGCAGTGTATCATTGAAAATACCTTTAAATATAACGTAATATGCAGTGTATCATTGAAAATACCTTATGATATAACGTAATATGCAGTGTATCATTGAAAATAGCTTCTAATATAACGTAATATGCAGTGTATCATTGAAAATACCTTATAATATAACGTAACATGCAGTGTATCATTGAAAATACCTTATAATATATTGTAGTTTAGCATTGAAAATACCTTATAATATAACGTAATATGCAGTGTATCATTGAAAATACCTTATAATATAACGTAATATGCAGTGTATCATTGAAAATACCTTATAATATATCGTAATTTGTAGTGTATCATTGAAAATACCTTATAATATAACGTAATATGCAGTGTATCATTGAAAATACCTTATAATATATGGTAATTTGTAGTGCATCAATGAAAATACCTTATAATATAACGTAATATGCAGTGTATCATTGAAAATACCTTATAATATAACGTAACATGCAGTGTATCATTGAAAATACCTTATAATATATTGTAGTTTAGCATTGAAAATACCTTATAATATAACGTAATATGCAGTGTATCATTGAAAATACCTTATAATATAACGTAATATGCAGTGTATCATTGAAAATACCTTATAATATAACGTAACATGCAGTGTATCATTGAAAATACCTTATAATATATTGTAGTTTAGCATTGAAAATACCTTATAATATAACGTAATATGCAGTGTATCATTGAAAATACCTTATAATATATGGTAATTTGTAGTGTATCAATGAAAATACCTTATAATATAACGTAATATGCAGTGTATCATTGAAAATACCTTATAATATATCGTAATTTGTAGTGTATCATTGAAAATACCTTATAATATAACGTAACATGCAGTGTATCATTGAAAATACCTTATAATATATTGTAGTTTAGCATTGAAAATACCTTATAATATAACGTAATATGCAGTGTATCATTGAAAATACCTTATAATATATGGTAATTTGTAGTGTATCAATGAAAATACCTTATAATATAACGTAATATGCAGTGTATCATTGAAAATACCTTATAATATATCGTAATTTGTAGTGTATCATTGAAAATACCTTATAATATAACGTAATATGCAGTATATCATTGAAAATACCTTATAATATATGGTAATTTGTAGTGTATCAATGAAAATACCTTATAATATAACGTAATATGCAGTGTATCATTGAAAATACCTTATAATATAACGTAATATGCAGTGTATCATTGAAAATACCTTATAATATAACGTAATATGCAGTGTATCATTGAAAATAGCTTATAATATAACGTAATATGCAGTGTATCATTGAAAATACCTTATAATATAACGTAACATGCAGTGTATCATTGAAAATACCTTATAATATATTGTAGTTTAGCATTGAAAATACCTTATAATATAACGTAATATGCAGTGTATCATTGAAAATACCTTATAATATATGGTAATTTGTAGTGTATCAATGAAAATACCTTATAATATAACGTAATATGCAGTGTATCATTGAAAATACCTTATAATATAACGTAATATGCAGTGTATCATTGAAAATACCTTATAATATAACGTAATATGCAGTGTATCATTGAAAATAGCTTATAATATAACGTAATATGCAGTGTATCATTGAAAATACCTTATAATATAACGTAATATGCAGTGTATCATTGAAAATAGCTTATAATATAACGTAATATGCAGTGTATCATTGAAAATACCTTATAATATAACGTAACATGCAGTGTATCATTGAAAATACCTTATAATATATTGTAGTTTAGCATTGAAAATACCTTATAATATAACGTAATATGCAGTGTATCATTGAAAATACCTTATAATATATGGTAATTTGTAGTGTATCAATGAAAATACCTTATAATATAACGTAATATGCAGTGTATCATTGAAAATACCTTATAATATAACGTAATATGCAGTGTATCATTGAAAATACCTTATAATATAACGTAATATGCAGTGTATCATTGAAAATACCTTTAAATATAACGTAATATGCAGTGTATCATTGAAAATACCTTATGATATAACGTAATATGCAGTGTATCATTGAAAATAGCTTCTAATATAACGTAATATGCAGTGTATCATTGAATATACCTTATAATATAACGTAACATGCAGTGTATCATTGAAAATACCTTATAATATATTGTAGTTTAGCATTGAAAATACCTTATAATATAACGTAATATGCAGTGTATCATTGAAAATACCTTATAATATATGGTAATTTGTAGTGTATCAATGAAAATACCTTATAATATAACGTAATATGCAGTGTATCATTGAAAATACCTTATAATATAACGTAATATGCAGTGTATCATTGAAAATACCTTATAATATAACGTAATATGCAGTGTATCATTGAAAATAGCTTATAATATAACGTAATATGCAGTGTATCATTGAAAATACCTTATAATATAACGTAACATGCAGTGTATCATTGAAAATACCTTATAATATATTGTAGTTTAGCATTGAAAATACCTTATAATATAACGTAATATGCAGTGTATCATTGAAAATACCTTATAATATAACGTAATATGCAGTGTATCATTGAAAATACCTTATAATATATCGTAATTTGTAGTGTATCATTGAAAATACCTTATAATATAACGTAATATGCAGTGTATCATTGAAAATACCTTATAATATATGGTAATTTGTAGTGTATCAATGAAAATACCTTATAATATAACGTAATATGCAGTGTATCATTGAAAATACCTTATAATATAACGTAATATGCAGTGTAACATTGAAAATACCTTATAATATAACGTAATATGCAGTGTATCATTGAAAATACCTTATAATATATCATAATATGCAGTGTATCATTGAAAATACCTTATAATATATAGTAGTTTATCATTGAAAATACCTTATAATATAACGTAATATGCAGTGTATCAATGAAAATACATTATAATATAAGGTATTTGTAGTGTATCATTGAAAATACCTTATAATATATCGTAATTTGTAGTGTATCATTGAAAATACCTTATAATATAACGTAATATGCTGTGTATCATTGAAAATACATTATAATATATGGTAATTTGTAGTGTATCAATGAAAATACCTTATAATATAACGTAATATGCAGTGTATCATTGAAAATACCTTATAATATAACGTAATATGCAGTGTATCATTGAAAATACCTTATAATATAACGTAATATGCAGTGTATCATTGAAAATAGCTTATAATATAACGTAATATGCAGTGTATCATTGAAAATACCTTATAATATAACGTAATATGCAGTGTATCATTGAAAATACCTTATAATATATCGTAATTTGTAGTGTATCATTGAAAATACCTTATAATATAACGTAATATGCAGTGTATCATTGAAAATACCTTATAATATAACGTAATATGCAGTGTATCATTGAAAATACCTTTAAATATAACGTAATATGCAGTGTATCATTGAAAATAGCTTATAATATAACGTAATATGCAGTGTATCATTGAAAATACCTTATAATATAACGTAACATGCAGTGTATCATTGAAAATACCTTATAATATATTGTAGTTTAGCATTGAAAATACCTTATAATATAACGTAATATGCAGTGTATCATTGAAAATACCTTATAATATATGGTAATTTGTAGTGTATCAATGAAAATACCTTATAATATAACGTAATATGCAGTGTATCATTGAAAATACCTTATAATATAACGTAATATGCAGTGTATCATTGAAAATACCTTATAATATAACGTAATATGCAGTGTATCATTGAAAATACCTTTAAATATAACGTAATATGCAGTGTATCATTGAAAATACCTTATGATATAACGTAATATGCAGTGTATCATTGAAAATAGCTTCTAATATAACGTAATATGCAGTGTATCATTGAATATACCTTATAATATAACGTAACATGCAGTGTATCATTGAAAATACCTTATAATATATTGTAGTTTAGCATTGAAAATACCTTATAATATAACGTAATATGCAGTGTATCATTGAAAATACCTTATAATATATGGTAATTTGTAGTGTATCAATGAAAATACCTTATAATATAACGTAATATGCAGTGTATCATTGAAAATACCTTATAATATAACGTAATATGCAGTGTATCATTGAAAATACCTTATAATATAACGTAATATGCAGTGTATCATTGACAATAGCTTATAATATAACGTAATATGCAGTGTATCATTGAAAATACCTTATAATATAACGTAACATGCAGTGTATCATTGAAAATACCTTATAATATATTGTAGTTTAGCATTGAAAATACCTTATAATATAACGTAATATGCAGTGTATCATTGAAAATACCTTATAATATAACGTAATATGCAGTGTATCATTGAAAATACCTTATAATATATGGTAATTTGTAGTGTATCATTGAAAATACCTTATAATATAACGTAATATGCAGTGTATCATTGAAAATACCTTATAATATATGGTAATTTGTAGTGTATCATTGAAAATACCTTATAATATAACGTAATATGCAGTGTATCATTGAAAATACCTTATAATATAACGTAATATGCAGTGTAACATTGAAAATACCTTATAATATAACGTAATATGCAGTGTATCATTGAAAATACCTTATAATATATCATAATATGCAGTGTATCATTGAAAATACCTTATAATATATAGTAGTTTATCATTGAAAATACCTTATAATATAACGTAATATGCAGTGTATCAATGAAAATACATTATAATATAAGGTATTTGTAGTGTATCATTGAAAATACCTTATAACATATCGTAATTTGTAGTGTATCATTGAAAATACCTTATAATATAACGTAATATGCTGTGTATCATTGAAAATACCTTATAATATATGGTAATTTGTAGTGTATCAATGAAAATACCTTATAATATAACGTAATATGCAGTGTATCATTGAAAATACCTTATAATATAACGTAATATGCAGTGTATCATTGAAAATACCTTATAATATAACGTAATATGCAGTGTATCATTGAAAATAGCTTATAATATAACGTAATATGCAGTGTATCATTGAAAATACCTTATAATATAACGTAACATGCAGTGTATCATTGAAAATACCTTATAATATAACGTAATATGCAGTGTATCATTGAAAATACCTTATAATATAACGTAATATGCAGTGTATCATTGAAAATACCTTTAAATATAACGTAATATGCAGTGTATCATTGAAAATACCTTATGATATAACGTAATATGCAGTGTATCATTGAAAATAGCTTCTAATATAACGTAATATGCAGTGTATCATTGAAAATACCTTATAATATAACGTAACATGCAGTGTATCATTGAAAATACCTTATAATATATTGTAGTTTAGCATTGAAAATACCTTATAATATAACGTAATATGCAGTGTATCATTGAAAATACCTTATAATATAACGTAATATGCAGTGTATCATTGAAAATACCTTATAATATAACGTAACATGCAGTGTATCATTGAAAATACCTTATAATATATTGTAGTTTAGCATTGAAAATACCTTATAATATAACGTAATATGCAGTGTATCATTGAAAATAACTTATAATATATGGTAATTTGTAGTGTATCAATGAAAATACCTTATAATATAACGTAATATGCAGTGTATCATTGAAAATACCTTATAATATATCGTAATTTGTAGTGTATCATTGAAAATACCTTATAATATAACGTAATATGCAGTATATCATTGAAAATACCTTATAATATATGGTAATTTGTAGTGTATCAATGAAAATACCTTATAATATAACGTAATATGCAGTGTATCATTGAAAATACCTTATAATATAACGTAATATGCAGTGTATCATTGAAAATACCTTATAATATAACGTAATATGCAGTGTATCATTGAAAATAGCTTATAATATAACGTAATATGCAGTGTATCATTGAAAATACCTTATAATATAACGTAACATGCAGTGTATCATTGAAAATACCTTATAATATATTGTAGTTTAGCATTGAAAATACCTTATAATATAACGTAATATGCAGTGTATCATTGAAAATACCTTATAATATATGGTAATTTGTAGTGTATCAATGAAAATACCTTATAATATAACGTAATATGCAGTGTATCATTGAAAATACCTTATAATATAACGTAATATGCAGTGTATCATTGAAAATACCTTATAATATAACGTAATATGCAGTGTATCATTGAAAATAGCTTATAATATAACGTAATATGCAGTGTATCATTGAAAATACCTTATAATATAACGTAATATGCAGTGTATCATTGAAAATAGCTTATAATATAACGTAATATGCAGTGTATCATTGAAAATACCTTATAATATAACGTAACATGCAGTGTATCATTGAAAATACCTTATAATATATTGTAGTTTAGCATTGAAAATACCTTATAATATAACGTAATATGCAGTGTATCATTGAAAATACCTTATAATATATGGTAATTTGTAGTGTATCAATGAAAATACCTTATAATATAACGTAATATGCAGTGTATCATTGAAAATACCTTATAATATAACGTAATATGCAGTGTATCATTGAAAATACCTTATGATATAACGTAATATGCAGTGTATCATTGAAAATACCTTTAAATATAACGTAATATGCAGTGTATCATTGAAAATACCTTATGATATAACGTAATATGCAGTGTATCATTGAAAATAGCTTCTAATATAACGTAATATGCAGTGTATCATTGAATATACCTTATAATATAACGTAACATGCAGTGTATCATTGAAAATACCTTATAATATATTGTAGTTTAGCATTGAAAATACCTTATAATATAACGTAATATGCAGTGTATCATTGAAAATACCTTATAATATATGGTAATTTGTAGTGTATCAATGAAAATACCTTATAATATAACGTAATATGCAGTGTATCATTGAAAATACCTTATAATATAACGTAATATGCAGTGTATCATTGAAAATACCTTATAATATAACGTAATATGCAGTGTATCATTGAAAATAGCTTATAATATAACGTAATATGCAGTGTATCATTGAAAATACCTTATAATATAACGTAACATGCAGTGTATCATTGAAAATACCTTATAATATATTGTAGTTTAGCATTGAAAATACCTTATAATATAACGTAATATGCAGTGTATCATTGAAAATACCTTATAATATAACGTAATATGCAGTGTATCATTGAAAATACCTTATAATATATCGTAATTTGTAGTGTATCATTGAAAATACCTTATAATATAACGTAATATGCAGTGTATCATTGAAAATACCTTATAATATATGGTAATTTGTAGTGTATCAATGAAAATACCTTATAATATAACGTAATATGCAGTGTATCATTGAAAATACCCTATAATATAACGTAATATGCAGTGTAACATTGAAAATACCTTATAATATAACGTAATATGCAGTGTATCATTGAAAATACCTTATAATATATCATAATATGCAGTGTATCATTGAAAATACCTTATAATATATAGTAGTTTATCATTGAAAATACCTTATAATATAACGTAATATGCAGTGTATCATTGAAAATACCTTATAATATAAGGTATTTGTAGTGTATCATTGAAAATACCTTATAATATAACGTAATATGCAGTGTATCATTGAAAATACCTTATAATATAACGTAATATGCAGTGTATCATTGAAAATACCATATAATATATCGTAATATGCAGTGTATCATTGAAAATACCTTATGATATAACGTAATATGCAGTGTATCAATGAAAATACCTTACAATATATGGTAATTTGTAGTGTATCAATGAAAATACCTTATAATATAACGTAATATGCAGTGTATCATTGAAAATACCTTATAGTATATAGTAGTTTACCATTGCAAATACCTTATAATATAACGTAATATGCAGTGTATCATTGAAAATACCTTATAATATAACGTAATAGGCAGTGTATCATTGAAAATACCTTATAATATATAGTAGTTTATCATTGAAAATACCTTATAATATACCGTAATATGCAGTGTATCATTGAAAATACCTTATAATATAACGTAATATGCAGTGTATCATTGAAAATACCTTTAAATATAACGTAATATGCAGTGTATCATTGAAAATACCTTATGATATAACGTAATATGCAGTGTATCATTGAAAATAGCTTCTAATATAACGTAATATGCAGTGTATCATTGAAAATACCTTATAATATAACGTAACATGCAGTGTATCATTGAAAATACCTTATAATATATTGTAGTTTAGCATTGAAAATACCTTATAATATAACGTAATATGCAGTGTATCATTGAAAATACCTTATAATATAACGTAATATGCAGTGTATCATTGAAAATACCTTATAATATAACGTAACATGCAGTGTATCATTGAAAATACCTTATAATATATTGTAGTTTAGCATTGAAAATACCTTATAATATAACGTAATATGCAGTGTATCATTGAAAATACCTTATAATATATGGTAATTTGTAGTGTATCAATGAAAATACCTTATAATATAACGTAATATGCAGTGTATCATTGAAAATACCTTATAATATATCGTAATTTGTAGTGTATCATTGAAAATACCTTATAATATAACGTAATATGCAGTGTATCATTGAAAATACCTTATAATATAACGTAACATGCAGTGTATCATTGAAAATACCTTATAATATATTGTAGTTTAGCATTGAAAATACCTTATAATATAACGTAATATGCAGTGTATCATTGAAAATACCTTATAATATAACGTAATATGCAGTGTATCATTGAAAATACCTTATAATATATCGTAATTTGTAGTGTATCATTGAAAATACCTTATAATATAACGTAATATGCAGTGTATCATTGAAAATACCTTATAATATATGGTAATTTGTAGTGTATCAATGAAAATACCTTATAATATAACGTAATATGCAGTGTATCATTGAAAATACCTTATAATATAACGTAATATGCAGTGTATCATTGAAAATACCTTATAATATAACGTAATATGCAGTGTATCATTGAAAATACCTTACAATATATCATAATATGCAGTGTATCATTGAAAATACCTTATAATATAAGGAATTTGTAGTGTATCATTGAAAATACCTTATAATATAACGTAATATGCAGTGTATCATTGAAAATACCTTATAATATAACGTAATATGCAGTGTATCATTGAAAATACCATATAATATATCGTAATATGCAGTGTATCATTGAAAATACCTTATGATATAACGTAATATGCAGTGTATCATTGAAAATACCTTATAATATATGGTAATTTGTAGTGTATCAATGAAAATACCTTATAATATAACGTAATATGCAGTGTATCATTGAAAATACCTTATAATATAACGTAATATGCAGTGTATCATTGAAAATACCTTATAATATAACGTAATATGCAGTGTATCATTGAAAATACCTTTAAATATAACGTAATATGCAGTGTATCATTGAAAATACCTTATGATATAACGTAATATGCAGTGTATCATTGAAAATAGCTTCTAATATAACGTAATATGCAGTGTATCATTGAATATACCTTATAATATAACGTAACATGCAGTGTATCATTGAAAATACCTTATAATATATTGTAGTTTAGCATTGAAAATACCTTATAATATAACGTAATATGCAGTGTATCATTGAAAATACCTTATAATATATGGTAATTTGTAGTGTATCAATGAAAATACCTTATAATATAACGTAATATGCAGTGTATCATTGAAAATACCTTATAATATAACGTAATATGCAGTGTATCATTGAAAATACCTTATAATATAACGTAATATGCAGTGTATCATTGAAAATAGCTTATAATATAACGTAATATGCAGTGTATCATTGAAAATACCTTATAATATAACGTAACATGCAGTGTATCATTGAAAATACCTTATAATATATTGTAGTTTAGCATTGAAAATACCTTATAATATAACGTAATATGCAGTGTATCATTGAAAATACCTTATAATATAACGTAATATGCAGTGTATCATTGAAAATACCTTATAATATATCGTAATTTGTAGTGTATCATTGAAAATACCTTATAATATAACGTAATATGCAGTGTATCATTGAAAATACCTTATAATATATGGTAATTTGTAGTGTATCAATGAAAATACCTTATAATATAACGTAATATGCAGTGTATCATTGAAAATACCTTATAATATAACGTAATATGCAGTGTAACATTGAAAATACCTTATAATATAACGTAATATGCAGTGTATCATTGAAAATACCTTACAATATATCATAATATGCAGTGTATCATTGAAAATACCTTATAATATATAGTAGTTTATCATTGAAAATACCTTATAATATAACGTAATATGCAGTGTATCATTGAAAATACCTTATAATATAAGGTATTTGTAGTGTATCATTGAAAATACCTTATAATATAACGTAATATGCAGTGTATCATTGAAAATACCTTATAATATAACGTAATATGCAGTGTATCATTGAAAATACCATATAATATATCGTAATATGCAGTGTATCATTGAAAATACCTTATGATATAACGTAATATGCAGTGTATCAATGAAAATACCTTACAATATATGGTAATTTGTAGTGTATCAATGAAAATACCTTATAATATAACGTAATATGCAGTGTATCATTGAAAATACCTTATAGTATATAGTAGTTTACCATTGCAAATACCTTATAATATAACGTAATATGCAGTGTATCATTGAAAATACCTTATAATATAACGTAATAGGCAGTGTATCATTGAAAATACCTTATAATATATAGTAGTTTATCAATGAAAATACCTTATAATATACCGTAATATGCAGTGTATCATTGAAAATACCTTATAATATAACGTAATATGCAGTGTATCATTGAAAATACCTTTAAATATAACGTAATATGCAGTGTATCATTGAAAATACCTTATGATATAACGTAATATGCAGTGTATCATTGAAAATAGCTTCTAATATAACGTAATATGCAGTGTATCATTGAAAATACCTTATAATATAACGTAACATGCAGTGTATCATTGAAAATACCTTATAATATATTGTAGTTTAGCATTGAAAATACCTTATAATATAACGTAATATGCAGTGTATCATTGAAAATACCTTATAATATAACGTAATATGCAGTGTATCATTGAAAATACCTTATAATATAACGTAACATGCAGTGTATCATTGAAAATACCTTATAATATATTGTAGTTTAGCATTGAAAATACCTTATAATATAACGTAATATGCAGTGTATCATTGAAAATACCTTATAATATATGGTAATTTGTAGTGTATCAATGAAAATACCTTATAATATAACGTAATATGCAGTGTATCATTGAAAATACCTTATAATATATCGTAATTTGTAGTGTATCATTGAAAATACCTTATAATATAACGTAATATGCAGTGTATCATTGAAAATACCTTATAATATAACGTAACATGCAGTGTATCATTGAAAATACCTTATAATATATTGTAGTTTAGCATTGAAAATACCTTATAATATAACGTAATATGCAGTGTATCATTGAAAATACCTTATAATATAACGTAATATGCAGTGTATCATTGAAAATACCTTATAATATATCGTAATTTGTAGTGTATCATTGAAAATACCTTATAATATAACGTAATATGCAGTGTATCATTGAAAATACCTTATAATATATGGTAATTTGTAGTGTATCAATGAAAATACCTTATAATATAACGTAATATGCAGTGTATCATTGAAAATACCTTATAATATAACGTAATATGCAGTGTATCATTGAAAATACCTTATAATATAACGTAATATGCAGTGTATCATTGAAAATACCTTACAATATATCATAATATGCAGTGTATCATTGAAAATACCTTATAATATAAGGAATTTGTAGTGTATCATTGAAAATACCTTATAATATAACGTAATATGCAGTGTATCATTGAAAATACCTTATAATATAACGTAATATGCAGTGTATCATTGAAAATACCATATAATATATCGTAATATGCAGTGTATCATTGAAAATACCTTATGATATAACGTAATATGCAGTGTATCAATGAAAATACCTTACAATATATGGTAATTTGTAGTGTATCAATGAAAATACCTTATAATATAACGTAATATGCAGTGTATCATTGAAAATACCTTATAGTATATAGTAGTTTAGCATTGAAAATACCTTATAATATAACGTAATATGCAGTGTATCATTGAAAATACCTTATAATATACCGTAATATGCAGTGTATCATTGAAAATACCTTATAATATAACGTAATATGCAGTGTATCATTGAAAATACCTTTAAATATAACGTAATATGCAGTGTATCATTGAAAATAGCTTCTAATATAACGTAATATGCAGTGTATCATTGAAAATACCTTATAATATAACGTAACATGCAGTGTATCATTGAAAATACCTTATAATATATTGTAGTTTAGCATTGAAAATACCTTATAATATAACGTAATATGCAGTGTATCATTGAAAATACCTTATAATATAACGTATTATGCAGTGTATCATTGAAAATACCTTATAATATAACGTAACATGCAGTGTATCATTGAAAATACCTTATAATATATTGTAGTTTAGCATTGAAAATACCTTATAATATAACGTAATATGCAGTGTATCATTGAAAATACCTTATAATATATGGTAATTTGTAGTGTATCAATGAAAATACCTTATAATATAACGTAATATGCAGTGTATCATTGAAAATACCTTATAATATAACGTAATATGCAGTGTATCATTGAAAATACCTTATAATATAACGTAATATGCAGTGTATCATTGAAAATACCTTATAATATAACGTAATATGCAGTGTATCATTGAAAATACCTTATAATATAACGTAACATGCAGTGTATCATTGAAAATACCTTATAATATATTGTAGTTTAGCATTGAAAATACCTTATAATATAACGTAATATGCAGTGTATCATTAAAAATACCTTATAATATAACGTAATATGCAGTGTATCATTGAAAATACCTTATAATATATCGTAATTTGTAGTGTATCATTGAAAATACCTTATAATATAACGTAATATGCAGTGTATCATTGAAAATACCTTATAATATATGGTAATTTGTAGTGCATCAATGAAAATACCTTATAATATAACGTAATATGCAGTGTATCATTGAAAATACCTTATAATATAACGTAACATGCAGTGTATCATTGAAAATACCTTATAATATATTGTAGTTTAGCATTGAAAATACCTTATAATATAACGTAATATGCAGTGTATCATTGAAAATACCTTATAATATAACGTAATATGCAGTGTATCATTGAAAATACCTTATAATATAACGTAACATGCAATGTATCATTGAAAATACCTTATAATATATTGTAGTTTAGCATTGAAAATACCTTATAATATAACGTAATATGCAGTGTATCATTGAAAATACCTTATAATATATGGTAATTTGTAGTGTATCAATGAAAATACCTTATAATATAACGTAATATGCAGTGTATCATTGAAAATACCTTATAATATATCGTAATTTGTAGTGTATCATTGAAAATACCTTATAACATAACGTAATATGCAGTATATCATTGAAAATACCTTATAATATATGGTAATTTGTAGTGTATCAATGAAAATACCTTATAATATAACGTAATATGCAGTGTATCATTGAAAATACCTTATAATATAACGTAATATGCAGTGTATCATTGAAAATACCTTATAATATAACGTAATATGCAGTGTATCATTGAAAATAGCTTATAATATAACGTAATATGCAGTGTATCATTGAAAATACCTTATAATATAACGTAATATGCAGTGTATCATTGAAAATACCTTATAATATATTGTAGTTTAGCATTGAAAATACCTTATAATATAACGTAACATGCAGTGTATCATTGAAAATACCTTATAATATAACGTAATATGCAGTGTATCATTGAAAATACCTTATAATATAACGTAATATGCAGTGTATCATTGAAAATACCTTATGATATAACGTAATATGCAGTGTATCATTGAAAATAGCTTCTAATATAACGTAATATGCAGTGTATCATTGAAAATACCTTATAATATAACGTAACATGCAGTGTATCATTGAAAATACCTTATAATATATTGTAGTTTAGCATTGAAAATACCTTATAATATAACGTAATATGCAGTGTATCATTGAAAATACCTTATAATATAACGTAATATGCAGTGTATCATTGAAAATACCTTATAATATAACGTAACATGCAGTGTATCATTGAAAATACCTTATAATATATTGTAGTTTAGCATTGAAAATACCTTATAATATAACGTAATATGCAGTGTATCATTGAAAATACCTTATAATATATGGTAATTTGTAGTGTATCAATGAAAATACCTTATAATATAACGTAATATGCAGTGTATCATTGAAAATACCTTATAATATATCGTAATTTGTAGTGTATCATTGAAAATACCTTATAATATAACGTAATATGCAGTATATCATTGAAAATACCTTATAATATATGGTAATTTGTAATGTATCAATGAAAATACCTTATAATATAACGTAATATGCAGTGTATCATTGAAAATACCTTATAATATAACGTAATATGCAGTGTATCATTGAAAATACCTTATAATATAACGTAATATGCAGTGTATCATTGAAAATAGCTTATAATATAACGTAATATGCAGTGTATCATTGAAAATACCTTATAATATAACGTAATATGCAGTGTATCATTGAAAATACCTTATAATATATTGTAGTTTAGCATTGAAAATACCTTATAATATAACGTAACATGCAGTGTATCATTGAAAATACCTTATAATATATGGTAATTTGTAGTGTATCAATGAAAATACCTTATAATATAACGTAATATGCAGTGTATCATTGAAAATACCTTATAATATAACGTAATATGCAGTGTATCATTGAAAATACCTTATAATATAACGTAATATGCAGTGTATCATTGAAAATAGCTTATAATATAACGTAATATGCAGTGTATCATTGAAAATACCTTATAATATAACGTAACATGCAGTGTATCATTGAAAATACCTTATAATATATTGTAGTTTAGCATTGAAAATACCTTATAATATAACGTAATATGCAGTGTATCATTGAAAATACCTTATAATATAAGGAATTTGTAGTGTATCATTGAAAATACCTTATAATATAACGTAATATGCAGTGTATCATTGAAAATACCTTATAATATAACGTAATATGCAGTGTATCATTGAAAATACCATATAATATATCGTAATATGCAGTGTATCATTGAAAATACCTTATGATATAACGTAATATGCAGTGTATCAATGAAAATACCTTACAATATATGGTAATTTGTAGTGTATCAATGAAAATACCTTATAATATAACGTAATATGCAGTGTATCATTGAAAATACCTTATAGTATATAGTAGTTTACCATTGCAAATACCTTATAATATAACGTAATATGCAGTGTATCATTGAAAATACCTTATAATATAACGTAATAGGCAGTGTATCATTGAAAATACCTTATAATATATAGTAGTTTATCAATGAAAATACCTTATAATATACCGTAATATGCAGTGTATCATTGAAAATACCTTATAATATAACGTAATATGCAGTGTATCATTGAAAATACCTTTAAATATAACGTAATATGCAGTGTATCATTGAAAATAGCTTCTAATATAACGTAATATGCAGTGTATCATTGAAAATACCTTATAATATAACGTAACATGCAGTGTATCATTGAAAATACCTTATAATATATTGTAGTTTAGCATTGAAAATACCTAATAATATAACGTAATATGCAGTGTATCATTGAAAATACCTTATAATATAACGTAATATGCAGTGTATCATTGAAAATACCTTATAATATAACGTAACATGCAGTGTATCATTGAAAATACCTTATAATATATTGTAGTTTAGCATTGAAAATACCTTATAATATAACGTAATATGCAGTGTATCATTGAAAATACCTTATAATATATGGTAATTTGTAGTGTATCAATGAAAATACCTTATAATATAACGTAATATGCAGTGTATCATTGAAAATACCTTATAATATAACGTAATATGCAGTGTATCATTGAAAATACCTTATAATATAACGTAATATGCAGTGTATCATTGAAAATAGCTTATAATATAACGTAATATGCAGTGTATCATTGAAAATACCTTATAATATAACGTAATATGCAGTGTATCATTGAAAATACCTTATAATATATAGTAGTTTAGCATTGAAAATACCTTATAATATAACGTAATATGCAGTGTATCATTGAAAATACCTTATAATATAACGTAATATGCAGTGTATCATTGAAAATACCTTATAATATATCGTAATTTGTAGTGTATCATTGAAAATACCTTATAATATAACGTAATATGCAGTGTATCATTGAAAATACCTTATAATATATGGTAATTTGTAGTGCATCAATGAAAATACCTTATAATATAACGTAATATGCAGTGTATCATTGAAAATACCTTATAATATAACGTAATATGCAGTGTATCATTGAAAATACCTTATAATATAACGTAATATGCAGTGTATCATTGAAAATAGCTTATAATATAACGTAATATGCAGTGTATCATTGAAAATACCTTATAATATAACGTAACATGCAGTGTATCATTGAAAATACCTTATAATATATTGTAGTTTAGCATTGAAAATACCTTACAATATAACGTAATATGCAGTGTATCATTGAAAATACCTTATAATATATGGTAATTTGTAGTGTATCATTGAAAATAGCTTATAATATAACGTAATATGCAGTGTATCATTGAAAATACCTTATAATATATGGTAATTTGTAGTGTATCAATGAAAATACCTTATAATATAACGTAATATGCAGTGTATCAATGAAAATACCTTATAATATAACGTAATATGCAGTGTATCATTGAAAATACCTTATAATATATCATAATATGCAGTTTATCATTGAAAATACCATATAATATACGATATAATATATCGTAATATGCAGTATATCATTGAAAATACCTTATAATATAACGTAATATGCAGTGTATCATTGAAAATACCTTATAATATATCGTAATTTGTAGTGTATCATTGAAAATACCTTATAATATAACGTAATATGCAGTGTATCATTGAAAATACCTTATAATATATGGTAATTTGTAGTGTATCAATGAAAATACCTTATAATATAACGTAATATGCAGTGTATCATTGAAAATACCTTATAATATAACGTAATATGCAGTGTATCATTGAAAATACCTTATAATATAACGTAATATGCAGTGTATCATTGAAAATACCTTACAATATTTCATAATATGCAGTGTATCATTGAAAATACCTTATAATATATAGTAGTTTATCATTGAAAATACCTTATAATATAACGTAATATGCAGTGTATCATTGAAAATACCTTATAATATAAGGTATTTGTAGTGTATCATTGAAAATACCTTATAATATAACGTAATATGCAGTGTATCATTGAAAATACCTTATAATATAACGTAATATGCAGTGTATCATTGAAAATACCATGTAATATATCGTAATATGCAGTGTATCATTGAAAATACCTTATAATATAACGTAATATGCAGTGTATCAATGAAAATACCTTACAATATATGGTAATTTGTAGTGTATCAATGAAAATACCTTATAATATAACGTAATATGCAGTGTATCATTGAAAATACCTTATAATATATCATAATATGCAGTTTATCATTGAAAATACCATATAATATATCGTAATATGCAGTATATCATTGAAAATACCTTATAATATAACGTAATAGGCAGTGTATCATTGAAAATACCTTATAATATATAGTAGTTTATCAATGAAAATACCTTATAATATACCGTAATATGCAGTGTATCATTGAAAATACCTTATAATATAACGTAATATGCAGTGTATCATTGAAAATACCTTTAAATATAACGTAATATGCAGTGTATCATTGAAAATACCTTATGATATAACGTAATATGCAGTGTATCATTGAAAATAGCTTCTAATGTAACGTAATATGCAGTGTATCATTGAAAATACCTTATAATATAACGTAACATGCAGTGTATCATTGAAAATACCTTATAATATATTGTAGTTTAGCATTGAAAATACCTAATAATATAACGTAATATGCAGTGTATCATTGAAAATACCTTATAATATAACGTAATATGCAGTGTATCATTGAAAATACCTTATAATATAACGTAACATGCAGTGTATCATTGAAAATACCTTATAATATATTGTAGTTTAGCATTGAAAATACCTTATAATATAACGTAATATGCAGTGTATCATTGAAAATACCTTATAATATATGGTAATTTGTAGTGTATCAATGAAAATACCTTATAATATAACGTAATATGCAGTGTATCATTGAAAATACCTTATAATATAACGTAATATGCAGTGTATCATTGAAAATACCTTATAATATAACGTAATATGCAGTGTATCATTGAAAATAGCTTATAATATAACGTAATATGCAGTGTATCATTGAAAATACCTTATAATATAACGTAACATGCAGTGTATCATTGAAAATACCTTATAATATATTGTAGTTTAGCATTGAAAATACCTTATAATATAACGTAATATGCAGTGTATCATTGAAAATACCTTATAATATAACGTAATATGCAGTGTATCATTGAAAATACCTTATAATATATCGTAATTTGTAGTGTATCATTGAAAATACCTTATAATATAACGTAATATGCAGTGTATCATTGAAAATACCTTATAATATATGGTAATTTGTAGTGCATCAATGAAAATACCTTATAATATAACGTAATATGCAGTGTATCATTGAAAATACCTTATAATATAACGTAATATGCAGTGTATCATTGAAAATACCTTATAATATAACGTAATATGCAGTGTATCATTGAAAATAGCTTATAATATAACGTAATATGCAGTGTATCATTGAAAATACCTTATAATATAACGTAACATGCAGTGTATCATTGAAAATACCTTATAATATATTGTAGTTTAGCATTGAAAATACCTTACAATATAACGTAATATGCAGTGTATCATTGAAAATACCTTATAATATATGGTAATTTGTAGTGTATCATTGAAAATAGCTTATAATATAACGTAATATGCAGTGTATCATTGAAAATACCTTATAATATATGGTAATTTGTAGTGTATCAATGAAAATACCTTATAATATAACGTAATATGCAGTGTATCAATGAAAATACCTTATAATATAACGTAATATGCAGTGTATCATTGAAAATACCTTATAATATATCATAATATGCAGTTTATCATTGAAAATACCATATAATATACGATATAATATATCGTAATATGCAGTATATCATTGAAAATACCTTATAATATAACGTAATATGCAGTGTATCATTGAAAATACCTTATAATATATCGTAATTTGTAGTGTATCATTGAAAATACCTTATAATATAACGTAATATGCAGTGTATCATTGAAAATACCTTATAATATATGGTAATTTGTAGTGTATCAATGAAAATACCTTATAATATAACGTAATATGCAGTGTATCATTGAAAATACCTTATAATATAACGTAATATGCAGTGTATCATTGAAAATACCTTATAATATAACGTAATATGCAGTGTATCATTGAAAATACCTTACAATATATCATAATATGCAGTGTATCATTGAAAATACCTTATAATATATAGTAGTTTATCATTGAAAATACCTTATAATATAACGTAATATGCAGTGTATCATTGAAAATACCTTATAATATAAGGTATTTGTAGTGTATCATTGAAAATACCTTATAATATAACGTAATATGCAGTGTATCATTGAAAATACCTTATAATATAACGTAATATGCAGTGTATCATTGAAAATACCATGTAATATATCGTAATATGCAGTGTATCATTGAAAATACCTTATGATATAACGTAATATGCAGTGTATCAATGAAAATACCTTACAATATATGGTAATTTGTAGTGTATCAATGAAAATACCTTATAATATAACGTAATATGCAGTGTATCATTGAAAATACCTTATAATATATCATAATATGCAGTTTATCATTGAAAATACCATATAATATATCGTAATATGCAGTATATCATTGAAAATACCTTATAATATAACGTAATAGGCAGTGTATCATTGAAAATACCTTATAATATATAGTAGTTTATCAATGAAAATACCTTATAATATACCGTAATATGCAGTGTATCATTGAAAATACCTTATAATATAACGTAATATGCAGTGTATCATTGAAAATACCTTTAAATATAACGTAATATGCAGTGTATCATTGAAAATACCTTATGATATAACGTAATATGCAGTGTATCATTGAAAATAGCTTCTAATGTAACGTAATATGCAGTGTATCATTGAAAATACCTTATAATATAACGTAACATGCAGTGTATCATTGAAAATACCTTATAATATATTGTAGTTTAGCATTGAAAATACCTTATAATATAACGTAATATGCAGTGTATCATTGAAAATACCTTATAATATAACGTAATATGCAGTGTATCATTGAAAATACCTTATAATATAACGTAATATGCAGTGTATCATTGAAAATACCTTATAATATAACGTAACATGCAGTGTATCATTGAAAATACCTTATAATATATTGTAGTTTAGCATTGAAAATACCTTATAATATAACGTAATATGCAGTGTATCATTGAAAATACCTTATAATATATGGTAATTTGTAGTGTATCAATGAAAATACCTTATAATATAACGTAATATGCAGTGTATCATTGAAAATACCTTAGAATATAACGTAATATGCAGTGTATCATTGAAAATACCTTATAATATAACGTAATATGCAGTGTATCATTGAAAATAGCTTATAATATAACGTAATATGCAGTGTATCATTGAAAATACCTTATAATATAACGTAACATGCAGTGTATCATTGAAAATACCTTATAATATATTGTAGTTTAGCATTGAAAATACCTTAGAATATAACGTAATATGCAGTGTATCATTGAAAATACCTTATAATATAACGTAATATGCAGTGTATCATTGAAAATACCTTATAATATATCGTAATTTGTAGTGTATCATTGAAAATACCTTATAATATAACGTAATATGCAGTGTATCATTGAAAATACCTTATAATATATGGTAATTTGTAGTGTATCAATGAAAATACCTTATAATATAACGTAATATGCAGTGTATCATTGAAAATACCTTATAATATAACGTAATATGCAGTGTATCATTGAAAATACCTTATAATATAACGTAATATGCAGTGTATCATTGAAAATACCTTACAATATATCATAATATGCAGTGTATCATTGAAAATACCTTATAATATATAGTAGTTTATCATTGAAAATACCTTATAATATAACGTAATATGCAGTGTATCATTGAAAATACCTTATAATATAAGGTATTTGTAGTGTATCATTGAAAATACCTTATAATATAACGTAATATGCAGTGTATCATTGAAAATACCTTATAATATAACGTAATATGCAGTGTATCATTGAAAATACCATATAATATATCGTAATATGCAGTGTATCATTGAAAATACCTTATGATATAACGTAATATGCAGTGTATCAATGAAAATACCTTACAATATATGGTAATTTGTAGTGTATCAATGAAAATACCTTATAATATAACGTAATATGCAGTGTATCATTGAAAATACCTTATAATATATCATAATATGCAGTTTATCATTGAAAATACCATATAATATATCGTAATATGCAGTATATCATTGAAAATACCTTATAATATAACGTAATAGGCAGTGTATCATTGAAAATACCTTATAATATATAGTAGTTTATCAATGAAAATACCTTATAATCTACCGTAATATGCAGTGTATCATTGAAAATACCTTATAATATAACGTAATATGCAGTGTATCATTGAAAATACCTTTAAATATAACGTAATATGCAGTGTATCATTGAAAATACCTTATGATATAACGTAATATGCAGTGTATCATTGAAAATAGCTTCTAATATAACGTAATATGCAGTGTATCATTGAAAATACCTTATAATATAACGTAACATGCAGTGTATCATTGAAAATACCTTATAATATATTGTAGTTTAGCATTGAAAATACCTTATAATATAACGTAATATGCAGTGTATCATTGAAAATACCTTATAATATAACGTAATATGCAGTGTATCATTGAAAATACCTTATAATATAACGTAACATGCAGTGTATCATTGAAAATACCTTATAATATATTGTAGTTTAGCATTGAAAATACCTTATAATATAACGTAATATGCAGTGTATCATTGAAAATACCTTATAATATATGGTAATTTGTAGTGTATCAATGAAAATACCTTATAATATAACGTAATATGCAGTGTATCATTGAAAATACCTTATAATATAACGTAATATGCAGTGTATCATTGAAAATACCTTATAATATAACGTAATATGCAGTGTATCATTGAAAATAGCTTATAATATAACGTAATATGCAGTGTATCATTGATAATACCTTATAATATAACGTAATATGCAGTGTATCATTGAAAATACCTTATAATATATCGTAATTTGTAGTGTATCATTGAAAATACCTTATAATATAACGTAATATGCAGTGTATCATTGCAAATACCTTATAATATATGGTAATTTGTAGTGTATCAATGAAAATACCTTATAATATAACGTAATATGCAGTGTATCATTGAAAATACCTTATAATATAACGTAATATGCAGTGTATCATTGAAAATACCTTATAATATAACGTAATATGCAGTGTATCATTGAAAATACCTTATAATATAACGTAATATGCAGTGTATCATTGAAAATACCTTACAATATATCATAATATGCAGTGTATCATTGAAAATACCTTATAATATATAGTAGTTTATCATTGAAAATACCTTATAATATAACGTAATATGCAGTGTATCATTGAAAATACCTTATAATATAACGTAATATGCAGTGTATCATTGAAAATACCTTATAATATAACGTAACATGCAGTGTATCATTGAAAATACCTTATAATATATTGTAGTTTAGCATTGAAAATACCTTATAATATAACGTAATATGCAGTGTATCATTGAAAATACCTTATAATATATGGTAATTTGTAGTGTATCAATGAAAATACCTTATAATATAACGTAATATGCAGTGTATCATTGAAAATACCTTATAATATAACGTAATATGCAGTGTATCATTGAAAATACCTTATAATATAACGTAATATGCAGTGTATCATTGAAAATACCTTATAATATATCGTAATTTGTAGTGTATCATTGAAAATACCTTATAATATAACGTAATATGCAGTGTATCATTGAAAATACCATGTAATATATCGTAATATGCAGTGTATCACTGAAAATACCTTATGATATAACGTAATATGCAGTGTATCAATGAAAATACCTTACAATATATGGTAATTTGTAGTGTATCAATGAAAATACCTTATAATATAACGTAATATGCAGTGTATCATTGAAAATACCTTATAATATATCATAATATGCAGTTTATCATTGAAAATACCATATAATATATCGTAATATGCAGTATATCATTGAAAATACCTTATAATATAACGTAATAGGCAGTGTATCATTGAAAATACCTTATAATATATAGTAGTTTATCAATGAAAATACCTTATAATATACCGTAATATGCAGTGTATCATTGAAAATACCTTATAATATAACGTAATATGCAGTGTATCATTGAAAATACCTTTAAATATAACGTAATATGCAGTGTATCATTGAAAATACCTTATGATATAACGTAATATGCAGTGTATCATTGAAAATAGCTTCTAATGTAACGTAATATGCAGTGTATCATTGAAAATACCTTATAATATAACGTAACATGCAGTGTATCATTGAAAATACCTTATAATATATTGTAGTTTAGCATTGAAAATACCTTATAATATAACGTAATATGCAGTGTATCATTGAAAATACCTTATAATATAACGTAATATGCAGTGTATCATTGAAAATACCTTATAATATAACGTAATATGCAGTGTATCATTGAAAATACCTTATAATATAACGTAACATGCAGTGTATCATTGAAAATACCTTATAATATATTGTAGTTTAGCATTGAAAATACCTTATAATATAACGTAATATGCAGTGTATCATTGAAAATACCTTATAATATATGGTAATTTGTAGTGTATCAATGAAAATACCTTATAATATAACGTAATATGCAGTGTATCATTGAAAATACCTTAGAATATAACGTAATATGCAGTGTATCATTGAAAATACCTTATAATATAACGTAATATGCAGTGTATCATTGAAAATAGCTTATAATATAACGTAATATGCAGTGTATCATTGAAAATACCTTATAATATAACGTAACATGCAGTGTATCATTGAAAATACCTTATAATATATTGTAGTTTAGCATTGAAAATACCTTATAATATAACGTAATATGCAGTGTATCATTGAAAATACCTTATAATATAACGTAATATGCAGTGTATCATTGAAAATACCTTATAATATATCGTAATTTGTAGTGTATCATTGAAAATACCTTATAATATAACGTAATATGCAGTGTATCATTGAAAATACCTTATAATATATGGTAATTTGTAGTGTATCAATGAAAATACCTTATAATATAACGTAATATGCAGTGTATCATTGAAAATACCTTATAATATAACGTAATATGCAGTGTATCATTGAAAATACCTTATAATATAACGTAATATGCAGTGTATCATTGAAAATACCTTACAATATATCATAATATGCAGTGTATCATTGAAAATACCTTATAATATATAGTAGTTTATCATTGAAAATACCTTATAATATAACGTAATATGCAGTGTATCATTGAAAATACCTTATAATATAAGGTATTTGTAGTGTATCATTGAAAATACCTTATAATATAACGTAATATGCAGTGTATCATTGAAAATACCTTATAATATAACGTAACATGCAGTGTATCATTGAAAATACCTTATAATATATTGTAGTTTAGCATTGAAAATACCTTATAATATAACGTAATATGCAGTGTATCATTGAAAATACCTTATAATATAACGTAATATGCAGTGTATCATTGAAAATACCTTATAATATAACGTAACATGCAGTGTATCATTGAAAATACCTTATAATATATTGTAGTTTAGCATTGAAAATACCTTATAATATAACGTAATATGCAGTGTATCATTGAAAATACCTTATAATATATGGTAATTTGTAGTGTATCAATGAAAATACCTTATAATATAACGTAATATGCAGTGTATCATTGAAAATACCTTATAATATAACGTAATATGCAGTGTATCATTGAAAATACCTTATAATATAACGTAATATGCAGTGTATCATTGAAAATAGCTTATAATATAACGTAATATGCAGTGTATCATTGATAATACCTTATAATATAACGTAACATGCAGTGTATCATTGAAAATACCTTGTAATATATTGTAGTTTAGCATTGAAAATACCTTATAATATAACGTAATATGCAGTGTATCATTGAAAATACCTTATAATATAACGTAATATGCAGTGTATCATTGAAAATACCTTATAATATATCGTAATTTGTAGTGTATCATTGAAAATACCTTATAATATAACGTAATATGCAGTGTATCATTGATAATACCTTATAATATAACGTAACATGCAGTGTATCATTAAAAATACCTTATAATATATTGTAGTTTAGCATTGAAAATACCTTATAATATAACGTAATATGCAGTGTATCATTGAAAATACCTTATAATATAACGTAATATGCAGTGTATCATTGAAAATACCTTATAATATATCGTAATTTGTAGTGTATCATTGAAAATACCTTATAATATAACGTAATATGCAGTGTATCATTGCAAATACCTTATAATATATGGTAATTTGTAGTGTATCAATGAAAATACCTTATAATATAACGTAATATGCAGTGTATCATTGAAAATACCTTATAATATAACGTAATATGCAGTGTATCATTGAAAATACCTTATAATATAACGTAATATGCAGTGTATCATTGAAAATACCTTATAATATAACGTAATATGCAGTGTATCATTGAAAATACCTTACAATATATCATAATATGCAGTGTATCATTGAAAATACCTTATAATATATAGTACTTTATCATTGAAAATACCTTATAATATAACGTAATATGCAGTGTATCATTGAAAATACCTTATAATATAAGGTATTTGTAGTGTATCATTGAAAATACCTTATAATATAACGTAATATGCAGTGTATCATTGAAAATACCTTATAATATAACGTAATATGCAGTGTATCATTGAAAATACCATATAATATATCGTAATATGCAGTGTATCATTGAAAATACCTTATGATATAACGTAATATGCAGTGTATCAATGAAAATACCTTACAATATATGGTAATTTGTAGTGTATCAATGAAAATACCTTATAATATAACGTAATATGCAGTGTATCATTGAAAATACCTTATAATATATCATAATATGCAGTTTATCATTGAAAATACCTTATAATATAACGTAATATGCAGTGTATCATTGAAAATACCTTATAATATAACGTAATAGGCAGTGTATCATTGAAAATACCTTATAATATATAGTAGTTTATCAATGAAAATACCTTATAATATACCGTAATATGCAGTGTATCATTGAAAATACCTTATAATATAACGTAATATGCAGTGTATCATTGAAAATACCTTTAAATATAACGTAATATGCAGTGTATCATTGAAAATACCTTATGATATAACGTAATATGCAGTGTATCATTGAAAATAGCTTCTAATATAACGTAATATGCAGTGTATCATTGAAAATACCTTATAATATAACGTAACATGCAGTGTATCATTGAAAATACCTTATAATATATTGTAGTTTAGCATTGAAAATACCTTATAATATAACGTAATATGCAGTGTATCATTGAAAATACCTTATAATATAACGTAATATGCAGTGTATCATTGAAAATACCTTATAATATAACGTAATATGCAGTGTATCATTGAAAATACCTTATAATATAACGTAACATGCAGTGTATCATTGAAAATACCTTATAATATATTGTAGTTTAGCATTGAAAATACCTTATAATATAACGTAATATGCAGTGTATCATTGAAAATACCTTATAATATATGGTAATTTGTAGTGTATCAATGAAAATACCTTATAATATAACGTAATATGCAGTGTATCATTGAAAATACCTTATAATATAACGTAATATGCAGTGTATCATTGAAAATACCTTATAATATAACGTAATATGCAGTGTATCATTGAAAATAGCTTATAATATAACGTAATATGCAGTGTATCATTGAAAATACCTTATAATATAACGTAACATGCAGTGTATCATTGAAAATACCTTATAATATATTGTAGTTTAGCATTGAAAATACCTTATAATATAACGTAATATGCAGTGTATCATTGAAAATACCTTATAATATAACGTAATATGCAGTGTATCATTGAAAATACCTTATAATATATCGTAATTTGTAGTGTATCATTGAAAATACCTTATAATATAACGTAATATGCAGTGTATCATTGAAAATACCTTATAATATATGGTAATTTGTAGTGTATCAATGAAAATACCTTATAATATAACGTAATATGCAGTGTATCATTGAAAATACCTTATAATATAACGTAATATGCAGTGTATCATTGAAAATACCTTATAATATAACGTAATATGCAGTGTATCATTGAAAATACCTTACAATATATCATAATATGCAGTGTATCATTGAAAATACCTTATAATATATAGTAGTTTATCATTGAAAATACCTTATAATATAACGTAATATGCAGTGTATCATTGAAAATACCTTATAATATAAGGTATTTGTAGTGTATCATTGAAAATACCTTATAATATAACGTAATATGCAGTGTATCATTGAAAATACCTTATAATATAACGTAACATGCAGTGTATCATTGAAAATACCTTATAATATATTGTAGTTTAGCATTGAAAATACCTTATAATATAACGTAATATGCAGTGTATCATTGAAAATACCTTATAATATAACGTAATATGCAGTGTATCATTGAAAATACCTTATAATATATCGTAATTTGTAGTGTATCATTGAAAATACCTTATAATATAACGTAATATGCAGTGTATCATTGAAAATACCTTATAATATATGGTAATTTGTAGTGCATCAATGAAAATACCTTATAATATAACGTAATATGCAGTGTATCATTGAAAATACCTTATAATATAACGTAACATGCAGTGTATCATTGAAAATACCTTATAATATATTGTAGTTTAGCATTGAAAATACCTTATAATATAACGTAATATGCAGTGTATCATTGAAAATACCTTATAATATAACGTAATATGCAGTGTATCATTGAAAATACCTTATAATATAACGTAATATGCAGTGTATCATTGAAAATACCTTATAATATATTGTAGTTTAGCATTGAAAATACCTTATAATATAACGTAATATGCAGTGTATCATTGAAAATACCTTATAATATATGGTAATTTGTAGTGTATCAATGAAAATACCTTATAATATAACGTAATATGCAGTGTATCATTGAAAATACCTTATAATATATCGTAATTTGTAGTGTATCATTGAAAATACCTTATAATATAACGTAATATGCAGTATATCATTGAAAATACCTTATAATATATGGTAATTTGTAGTGTATCAATGAAAATACCTTATAATATAACGTAATATGCAGTGTATCATTGAAAATACCTTATAATACAACGTAATATGCAGTGTATCATTGAAAATACCTTATAATATAACGTAATATGCAGTGTATCATTGAAAATAGCTTATAATATAACGTAATATGCAGTGTATCATTGAAAATACCTTATAATATAACGTAACATGCAGTGTATCATTGAAAATACCTTATAATATAACGTAATATGCAGTGTATCATTGAAAATACCTTATAATATAACGTAATATGCAGTGTATCATTGAAAATACCTTTAAATATAACGTAATATGCAGTGTATCATTGAAAATACCTTATGATATAACGTAATATGCAGTGTATCATTGAAAATAGCTTCTAATATAACGTAATATGCAGTGTATCATTGAAAATACCTTATAATATAACGTAACATGCAGTGTATCATTGAAAATACCTTATAATATATTGTAGTTTAGCATTAAAAATACCTTATAATATAACGTAATATGCAGTGTATCATTGAAAATACCTTATAATATAACGTAATATGCAGTGTATCATTGAAAATACCTTATAATATAACGTAACATGCAGTGTATCATTGAAAATACCTTATAATATATTGTAGTTTAGCATTGAAAATACCTTATAATATAACGTAATATGCAGTGTATCATTGAAAATACCTTATAATATAACGTAATATGCAGTGTATCATTGAAAATAGCTTATAATATAACGTAATATGCAGTGTATCATTGAAAATACCTTATAATATAACGTAACATGCAGTGTATCATTGAAAATACCTTATAATATATTGTAGTTTAGCATTGAAAATACCTTATAATATAACGTAATATGCAGTGTATCATTGAAAATACCTTATAATATATGGTAATTTGTAGTGTATCAATGAAAATACCTTATAATATAACGTAATATGCAGTGTATCATTGAAAATACCTTATAATATAACGTAATATGCAGTGTATCATTGAAAATACCTTATAATATAACGTAATATGCAGTGTATCATTGAAAATAGCTTATAATATAACGTAATATGCAGTGTATCATTGAAAATACCTTATAATATAACGTAATATGCAGTGTATCATTGAAAATAGCTTATAATATAACGTAATATGCAGTGTATCATTGAAAATACCTTATAATATAACGTAACATGCAGTGTATCATTGAAAATACCTTATAATATATTGTAGTTTAGCATTGAAAATACCTTATAATATAACGTAATATGCAGTGTATCATTGAAAATACCTTATAATATATGGTAATTTGTAGTGTATCAATGAAAATACCTTATAATATAACGTAATATGCAGTGTATCATTGAAAATACCTTATAATATAACGTAATATGCAGTGTATCATTGAAAATACCTTACGATATAACGTAATATGCAGTGTATCATTGAAAATACCTTTAAATATAACGTAATATGCAGTGTATCATTGAAAATACCTTATGATATAACGTAATATGCAGTGTATCATTGAAAATAGCTTCTAATATAACGTAATATGCAGTGTATCATTGAATATACCTTATAATATAACGTAACATGCAGTGTATCATTGAAAATACCTTATAATATATAGTAGTTTATCATTGAAAATACCTTATAATATAACGTAATATGCAGTGTATCATTGAAAATACCTTATAATATATGGTAATTTGTAGTGTATCAATGAAAATACCTTATAATATAACGTAATATGCAGTATATCATTGAAAATACCTTATAATATAACATAATATGCAGTGTATCATTGAAAATACCTTATAATATATGGTAATTTGTAGTGTATCAATGAAAATACCTTATAATATAACGTAATATGCAGTGTATCATTGAAAATACCTTATAATATAACGTAATATGCAGTGTATCATTGAAAATACCTTATAATATAACGTAATATGCAGTGTATCATTGAAAATACCTTTAAATATAACGTAATATGCAGTGTATCATTGAAAATACCTTATGATATAACGTAATATGCAGTGTATCATTGAAAATAGCTTCTAATATAACGTAATATGCAGTGTATCATTGAATATACCTTATAATATAACGTAATATGCAGTGTATCATTGAAAATACCTTATAATATATAGTAGTTTATCATTGAAAATACCTTATAATATAACGTAATATGCAGTGTATCATTGAAAATACCTTATAATATATGGTAATTTGTAGTGTATCAATGAAAATACCTTATAATATAACGTAATATGCAGTATATCATTGAAAATACCTTATAATATAACGTAATATGCAGTGTATCATTGAAAATACCTTATAATATAACGTAATATGCAGTGTATCATTGAAAATAGCTTATAATATAACGTAATATGCAGTGTATCATTGAAAATACCTTATAATATAACGTAACATGCAGTGTATCATTGAAAATACCTTATAATATATTGTAGTTTAGCATTGAAAATACCTTATAATATAACGTAATATGCAGTGTATCATTGAAAATACCTTATAATATAACGTAATATGCAGTGTATCATTGAAAATACCTTATAATATATCGTAATTTGTAGTGTATCATTGAAAATACCTTATAATATAACGTAATATGCAGTGTATCATTGAAAATACCTTATAATATATGGTAATTTGTAGTGTATCATTGAAAATACCTTATAATATAACGTAATATGCAGTGTATCATTGAAAATACCTTATAATATAACGTAATATGCAGTGTAACATTGAAAATACCTTATAATATAACGTAATATGCAGTGTATCATTGAAAATACCTTATAATATATCGTAATATGCAGTGTATCATTGAAAATACCTTATAATATATAGTAGTTTATCATTGAAAATACCTTATAATATAACGTAATATGCAGTGTATCATTGAAAATACCTTATAATATAAGGTATTTGTAGTGTATCATTGAAAATACCTTATAATATATCGTAATTTGTAGTGTATCATTGAAAATACCTTATAATATAACGTAATATGCTGTGTATCATTGAAAATACCTTATAATATATGGTAATTTGTAGTGTATCAATGAAAATACCTTATAATATAACGTAATATGCAGTGTATCATTGAAAATACCTTATAATATAACGTAATATGCAGTGTATCATTGAAAATACCTTATAATATAACGTAATATGCAGTGTATCATTGAAAATAGCTTATAATATAACGTAATATGCAGTGTATCATTGAAAATACCTTATAATATAACGTAACATGCAGTGTATCATTGAAAATACCTTATAATATAACGTAATATGCAGTGTATCATTGAAAATACCTTATAATATAACGTAATATGCAGTGTGTCATTGAAAATACCTTTAAATATAACGTAATATGCAGTGTATCATTGAAAATACCTTATGATATAACGTAATATGCAGTGTATCATTGAAAATAGCTTCTAATATAACGTAATATGCAGTGTATCATTGAAAATACCTTATAATATAACGTAACATGCAGTGTATCATTGAAAATACCTTATAATATATTGTAGTTTAGCATTGAAAATACCTTATAATATAACGTAATATGCAGTGTATCATTGAAAATACCTAATAATATAACGTAATATACAGAGTATCATTGAAAATACCTTATAATATAACGTAACATGCAGTGTATCATTGAAAATACCTTATAATATATTGTAGTTTAGCATTGAAAATACCTTATAATATAACGTAATATGCAGTGTATCATTGAAAATACCTTATAATATATGGTAATTTGTAGTGTATCAATGAAAATACCTTATAATATAACGTAATATGCAGTGTATCATTGAAAATACCTTATAATATATCGTAATTTGTAGTGTATCATTGAAAATACCTTATAATATAACGTAATATGCAGTATATCATTGAAAATACCTTATAATATATGGTAATTTGTAGTGTATCAATGAAAATACCTTATAATATAACGTAATATGCAGTGTATCATTGAAAATACCTTATAATATAACGTAATATGCAGTGTATCATTGAAAATACCTTATAATATAACGTAATATGCAGTGTATCATTGAAAATAGCTTATAATATAACGTAATATGCAGTGTATCATTGAAAATACCTTATAATATAACGTATTATGCAGTGTATCATTGAAAATACATTATGATATATTGTAGCTTATCATTGAAAATACCTTATAATATAACGTAATATGCAGTGTATCATTGAAAATACCTTATAATATATGGTAATTTGTAGTGTATCAATGAAAATACCTTATAATATAACGTAATATGCAGTGTATCATTGAAAATACCTTATAATATAACGTAATATGCAGTGTATCATTGAAAATACCTTATAATATAACGTAATATGCAGTGTATCATTGAAAATAGCTTATAATATAACGTAATATGCAGTGTATCATTGAAAATACCTTATAATATAACGTAATATGCAGTGTATCATTGAAAATAGCTTATAATATAACGTAATATGCAGTGTATCATTGAAAATACCTTATAATATAACGTAACATGCAGTGTATCATTGAAAATACCTTATAATATATTGTAGTTTAGCATTGAAAATACCTTATAATATAACGTAATATGCAGTGTATCCTTGAAAATACCTTATAATATATGGTAATTTGTAGTGTATCAATGAAAATACCTTATAATATAACGTAATATGCAGTGTATCATTGAAAATACCTTATAATATAACGTAATATGCAGTGTATCATTGAAAATACCTTATAATATAACGTAATATGCAGTGTATCATTGAAAATACCTTTAAATATAACGTAATATGCAGTGTATCATTGAAAATACCTTATGATATAACGTAATATGCAGTGTATCATTGAAAATAGCTTCTAATATAACGTAATATGCAGTGTATCATTGAATATACCTTATAATATAACGTAACATGCAGTGTATCATTGAAAATACCTTATAATATATTGTAGTTTAGCATTGAAAATACCTTATAATATAACGTAATATGCAGTGTATCATTGAAAATACCTTATAATATATGGTAATTTGTAGTGTATCAATGAAAATACCTTATAATATAACGTAATATGCAGTGTATCATTGAAAATACCTTATAATATAACGTAATATGCAGTGTATCATTGAAAATACCTTATAATATAACGTAATATGCAGTGTATCATTGAAAATAGCTTATAATATAACGTAATATGCAGTGTATCATTGAAAATACCTTATAATATAACGTAACATGCAGTGTATCATTGAAAATACCTTATAATATATTGTAGTTTAGCATTGAAAATACCTTATAATATAACGTAATATGCAGTGTATCATTGAAAATACCTTATAATATATGGTAATTTGTAGTGTATCATTGAAAATACCTTATAATATAACGTAATATGCAGTGTATCATTGAAAATACCTTATAATATAACGTAATATGCAGTGTATCATTGAAAATACCTTATAATATAACGTAATATGCAGTGTATCATTGAAAATACCTTTAAATATAACGTAATATGCAGTGTATCATTGAAAATACCTTATGATATAACGTAATATGCAGTGTATCATTGAAAATAGCTTCTAATATAACGTAATATGCAGTGTATCATTGAATATACCTTATAATATAACGTAACATGCAGTGTATCATTGAAAATACCTTATGATATATTGTAGTTTAGCATTGAAAATACCTTATAATATAACGTAATATGCAGTGTATCATTGAAAATACCTTATAATATATGGTAATTTGTAGTGTATCAATGAAAATACCTTATAATATAACGTAATATGCAGTGTATCATTGAAAATACCTTATAATATAACGTAATATGCAGTGTATCATTGAAAATACCTTATAATATAACGTAATATGCAGTGTATCATTGAAAATAGCTTATAATATAACGTAATATGCAGTGTATCATTGAAAATACCTTATAATATAACGTAACATGCAGTGTATCATTGAAAATACCTTATAATATATTGTAGTTTAGCATTGAAAATACCTTATAATATAACGTAATATGCAGTGTATCATTGAAAATACCTTATAATATAACGTAATATGCAGTGTATCATTGAAAATACCTTATAATATATCGTAATTTGTAGTGTATCATTGAAAATACCTTATAATATAACGTAATATGCAGTGTATCATTGAAAATACCTTATAATATATGGTAATTTGTAGTGTATCAATGAAAATACCTTATAATATAACGTAATATGCAGTGTATCATTGAAAATACCTTATAATATAACGTAATATGCAGTGTAACATTGAAAATACCTTATAATATAACGTAATATGCAGTGTATCATTGAAAATACCTTACAATATATCATAATATGCAGTGTATCATTGAAAATACCTTATAATATATAGTAGTTTATCATTGAAAATACCTTATAATATAACGTAATATGCAGTGTATCATTGAAAATACCTTATAATATAACGTAATATGCAGTGTATCATTGAAAATACCATATAATATATCGTAATATGCAGTGTATCATTGAAAATACCTTATGATATAACGTAATATGCAGTGTATCATTGAAAATACCTTTAAATATAACGTAATATGCAGTGTATCATTGAAAATACCTTATGATATAACGTAATATGCAGTGTATCATTGAAAATAGCTTCTAATATAACGTAATATGCAGTGTATCATTGAAAATACCTTATAATATAACGTAACATGCAGTGTATCATTGAAAATACCTTATAATATATTGTAGTTTAGCATTGAAAATACCTTATAATATAACGTAATATGCAGTGTATCATTGAAAATACCTTATAATATAACGTAATATGCAGTGTATCATTGAAAATACCTTATAATATAACGTAACATGCAGTGTATCATTGAAAATACCTTATAATATATTGTAGTTTAGCATTGAAAATACCTTATAATATAACGTAATATGCAGTGTATCATTGAAAATACCTTATAATATATGGTAATTTGTAGTGTATCAATGAAAATACCTTATAATATAACGTAATATGCAGTGTATCATTGAAAATACCTTATAATATATCGTAATTTGTAGTGTATCATTGAAAATACCTTATAATATAACGTAATATGCAGTGTATCATTGAAAATACCTTATAATATAACGTAATATTCAGTGTATCATTGAAAATACCATATAATATATCGTAATATGCAGTGTATCATTGAAAATACCTTATGATATAACGTAATATGCAGTGTATCAATGAAAATACCTTACAATATATGGTAATTTGTAGTGTATCAATGAAAATACCTTATAATATAACGTAATATGCAGTGTATCATTGAAAATACCTTATAGTATATAGTAGTTTAGCATTGAAAATACCTTATAATATAACGTAATATGCAGTGTATCATTGAAAATACCTTATAATATACCGTAATATGCAGTGTATCATTGAAAATACCTTATAATATAACGTAATATGCAGTGTATCATTGAAAATACCTTTAAATATAACGTAATATGCAGTGTATCATTGAAAATAGCTTCTAATATAACGTAATATGCAGTGTATCATTGAAAATACCTTATAATATAAGGAATTTGTAGTGTATCATTGAAAATACCTTATAATATAACGTAATATGCAGTGTATCATTGAAAATACCTTATAATATAACGTAATATGCAGTGTATCATTGAAAATACCATATAATATATCGTAATATGCAGTGTATCATTGAAAATACCTTATGATATAACGTAATATGCAGTGTATCAATGAAAATACCTTACAATATATGGTAATTTGTAGTGTATCAATGAAAATACCTTATAATATAACGTAATATGCAGTGTATCATTGAAAATACCTTATAGTATATAGTAGTTTAGCATTGAAAATACCTTATAATATAACGTAATATGCAGTGTATCATTGAAAATACCTTATAATATACCGTAATATGCAGTGTATCATTGAAAATACCTTATAATATAACGTAATATGCAGTGTATCATTGAAAATACCTTTAAATATAACGTAATATGCAGTGTATCATTGAAAATAGCTTCTAATATAACGTAATATGCAGTGTATCATTGAAAATACCTTATAATATAACGTAACATGCAGTGTATCATTGAAAATACCTTATAATATATTGTAGTTTAGCATTGAAAATACCTTATAATATAACGTAATATGCAGTGTATCATTGAAAATACCTTATAATATAACGTAATATGCAGTGTATCATTGAAAATACCTTATAATATAACGTAACATGCAGTGTATCATTGAAAATACCTTATAATATATTGTAGTTTATCATTGAAAATACCTTATAATATAACGTAATATGCAGTGTATCATTGAAAATACCTTATAATATATGGTAATTTGTAGTGCATCAATGAAAATACCTTATAATATAACGTAATATGCAGTGTATCATTGAAAATACCTTATAATATAACGTAACAAGCAGTGTATCATTGAAAATACCTTATAATATATTGTAGTTTAGCATTGAAAATACCTTATAATATAACGTAATATGCAGTGTATCATTGAAAATACCTTATAATATAACGTAATATGCAGTGTATCATTGAAAATACCTTATAATATAACGTAACATGCAATGTATCATTGAAAATACCTTATAATATATTGTAGTTTAGCATTGAAAATACCTTATAATATAACGTAATATGCAGTGTATCATTGAAAATACCTTATAATATATGGTAATTTGTAGTGTATCAATGAAAATACCTTATAATATAACGTAATATGCAGTGTATCATTGAAAATACCTTATAATATATCGTAATTTGTAGTGTATCATTGAAAATACCTTATAACATAACGTAATATGCAGTGTATCATTGAAAATACCTTATAATATATGGTAATTTGTAGTGTATCAATGAAAATACCTTATAATATAACGTAATATGCAGTGTATCATTGAAAATACCTTATAATATAACGTAATAAGCAGTGTATCATTGAAAATAGCTTATAATATAACGTAATATGCAGTGTATCATTGAAAATACCTTATAATATAACGTAACATGCAGTGTATCATTGAAAATACCTTATAATATATTGTAGTTTAGCATTGAAAATACCTTATAATATAACGTAACATGCAGTGTATCATTGAAAATACCTTATAATATAACGTAATATGCAGTGTATCATTGAAAATACCTTATAATATAACGTAATATGCAGTGTATCATTGAAAATACCTTATGATATAACGTAATATGCAGTGTATCATTGAAAATAGCTTCTAATATAACGTAATATGCAGTGTATCATTGAAAATACCTTATAATATAACGTAACATGCAGTGTATCATTGAAAATACCTTATAATATATTGTAGTTTAGCATTGAAAATACCTTATAATATAACGTAATATGCAGTGTATCATTGAAAATACCTTATAATATAACGTAATATGCAGTGTATCATTGAAAATACCTTATAATATAACGTAACATGCAGTGTATCATTGAAAATACCTTATAATATATTGTAGTTTAGCATTGAAAATACCTTTATAATATAACGTAATATGCAGTGTATCATTGAAAATACCTTATAAT